>CAKNYM010052811.1:226604-246433 GCA_932195095.1 Andricus curvator
ATTTAAAGTTGATGCAAGAATATAAAAGATTCCTTAGTTCGCGAAAAATCGATTGACATGCAATATTAATACATTTTATTAAAGAGTAGGGAAGTTATGGTAATTTATATATTTTTAAAATCGGTTTTTTAGGAAAACTTTTTTCATTTATATAATTTAAAGTTGATGCGAGAATACAAAAGTTGTGTTGATTCAAGACCAATCGATTAACCTACAACATTAATACATTTCATTGAAGAGTAAGGAGGGTATGGTAATGCATAATATTTGGGAATACGGTTTTTTTATAGTAAAACTTTTTTCTTTAACATAATTGAAAGTTGATGCAAGAATATAACAAATTCCTTGGTTCGAGAAAAATCGATTGACCTACAATATTATTACATTTCATTAAAAAAAGAAAATATAGAGTAGGGAAGTTATGGTAATTTATATGTTTCAAAAATCGATTTTCATAGTTAAAATTTTCTCATTCTCATAATTTAAAGTTGATGCCAGAATAGAAAAGTTGTGTTGATTCAAGACAAATCGATTGACCTTTAACATTGATTCATTTTATTGAAGAGTAAGGAAGCTATAGTAATGCATAGTATTTGAAAACACTGTTTTTTATAGTGAAACTTTATGCTTCAACATAATTTAAACTTGATGCACGAATATAAAAGATTTCTTAGTTTGCGACGAAATGATTGACATGCAATATTAATACATTTTATTAAAGAGGGAGGAAGTTATGGTAATATATATATTTTTTTATTCAATTTTTACAGTAAAAATTTTTTCGTTAACATAAAGCAAAGTTGATGCAAGAACAGAAATGATATGTGGATTCAAGTCCAATCGATTGACCTATAATATTAATACATTTTATTGCAGAGTAAGTAAGCTATGGTGATGCATAATATTTGAGAAGACGGTTTTTTATAGTAAAACTTTTCGCTTCAACATAATTTAAAGTTGATGCAAAAATATAAAAGATTCGTTAGTTCGCGAAGAATCGATTGACATGCAATATTAATATATATTTTTTTTATTAACATAAATCAAAGTTGATATCAGAACAGGAAAGATGTGTGGATTCACGTTGAATCGATTGACCTATAATATTACTACATTTTATTGTAGATTAAGAATGCTTTGGTAATGCATAATATTTTTAAATACGGTTTTTGATAGTAAGACTTATTTCTTCAACATAATTCAAAGTTGATGCAACAATATAAAAGATTCCTTGGTTTGAGAAGAATCGATTGAACTACAATATTAATACATTTTTTAAGGAGTAGGGAACTTGTGGTAATTAATATGTTTTTAAAACCGTTTTTTGATAATAAAAATTTTCTCATTTTTATGATTTAAAGTTGATGCGAGAATAGAAAAATTGTGTTGATTCAAGACGAATCGATTGACCTATAGCATTAATACATTTTATTGAAGAGTCTGGAAGCTAAGGTAATGCATAATATTTGAAAACACGATTTTTTATAGCAAAATTTTTTTCCTAAGATAATTCAAAATCGATGCAAGAACGGAAAAGATTCCTTGATTCGAGGCAAATCGATTGATCTATAATATCAACCTTTAAAGTTATCCCCTCTCTGTCATAACATAAAGAATGAGGGGGGTCGCTGAAGACCCCAGCAGAAATTTATTTATTGTAACAAGGATTTTAAATATTTTTTCACGAACATTTTCTTGGATACACCTTTTTATATCGTTTATAGGATAAAACTAGTTCATATATATATATATATATATATATATATATAATTTTAACATATGAAAAAAATTTAAAACTTGAACAAAATGAAAAACATGACTCTTTGAATAAAAAAAGGCTGGGTATAAAAGACCCCAGGGATAACTTTAAGGGTTAATACACTTTATTGAAGATTAAGGAAGTTATGCTCATTTTTAATATTTGAATCATCTGTTTCAAACAGAAAAAATCTGCCCGACCACTTGACTACCATGTGATTCCCTATCTACTCCTGATCATATTTCAAAACCTCAATCAAAGTTTCAGTCCATTCCGAGGCTACTTTATTGTTTGTATTATTCATGTTTAGATTGTACACCCAACTACCACCTTTATGCGCGAAATTTGTTTTGCGAGTCGAAATCATGCCCAAGTTAAGTAGTGATTCGTCGTATAGTGGAGAGTCCAGTTCTTACGTCAGTCCCACCAAAACTTCTGTTACGGGGGGAGGGGGGGGCGAGGGCAAGGAGTGGAAACCGGGAGAGTCGCAATTAGTTGATGTTTTATACTGAGAAGGTCACCAGCCTTCAGCAGCGTTGTATTAGATAGGAGTTCATATGTTTCCACCTGCGCATTCCCGGCCCACCTCTAAACGAGGAACCAATAACTCTTTTTTTTTTTTAATATATATATATATATATATTCATTTCGTCTATTTGGAACATAGTTCTTGAAATATAAATGTAATAGTCGAATTTTTTCACAGAAATTATTTTAGTAAACAAAGATCAAAACGCATTCTGAAATAAAAGTCAGATTTTCAGTCAGAATAAATTGTTTGAATTATTATTATATTTTATTGTTTCAATCGTTAGAAATAGTATTGAGAACACAAAAACAATGAAATATTGTGAAAAAACACACCCGAGATGAAAAATAAAGTAAATAAGCAAAGTTTTGATGAGAATGTGCCCGCTTATCGGGCCGATTTTTTCACTGTTAATGTTATTTTTTACGAATAAAACAAAAACTACACATCCTATCAAAAAGTGACCCATGAGAAATTTGTAGATCTTTTTTAAATGCACAATTTTAGTCCCGTCACGATTTGTCGTATCTTGCATAGTTTGACCGTAAAATTGATTTGTTTGATTTTTCATTATTTCTTGTGCAATAAAAATATGAATTTTCGATTTTTCAAGAAAATTCAAAAAGTCGTCATGATAATCTTGTAGGACGTTCGAAAAGAAACACTTTTCCTATCTTGACTTTTTTTCGTATCGTGCGTTGTTTGGCCGAAAATGTTACTTTTCGTTTTTTGGGGGGGATTTTGAAAATGCTGTCACTCGGACAATTTTCTTTTTATCAAAAAAAGTCGTAAGGATAAATTGATTGAATTTTCGAGTACTATAAGCGGCCTCACATACAATTTTCAAATTTCGCAAAAAATGGTCTAAAAAATTTTGAAAATGCTCTAACTTTTTGAATTTTCATCCAAAATAGCTAGTTAACGAACTCGATTTCTCTTTTTGCCCCCTGAAACCGTCTGCCAAAGCACAATCCAATCCGATTAGTCTTTCAAAAGTTATCCGATATACAGACGACGACGACGACGACGACGACAACGACAACGACAACGACAGACAGACAGACACCGACGTAAAAACCATTTTTTCTGACTCAGGGGGCCTCAAAACGTCGACATTTGATGGAATCCGCGAAAGTCATTTTTCACATAAAACCAATACTTTCTCATTTTGATGACAATGTAAAAATAATCCTGACAATTTTGGTAAAGAAATCATAAAGCTGGGAAAGTGATAGGGTGCGGCAGAACTTTACCCTTCCCTTTTACAGCTCGAAATATTATGATATCGAATACAAAGTTTAATTTGTTTGATTTGTCTTAGTATTTAATAAATTGTTTGTATTATTTTGTAATTTTGTATTGTTTGTAAATTTCTATTTTTAAATTGATTAAAATGAAGACTTTGGTTTGTGTACTATTGAAAAAAATAACTAATGTTTCTTCTATGAGGAAGCAAACACATTTGCTAACGGGAAGCAAAGTTCTCCTGAAATGAGCACCATATAATTTTGAATACAAACAATGATCGAATTCACAGCTAGTTTAAAATAATATGCAGTTGATATTGTCTTTAATATTTTTTCATGCTTTTGAATAAAGAAAAGAATTTGTATTTTCTTCATTTCTTAGAACTCCCCTCCCAGGGTCAGTTCTTTGGATCCCCTTGTAGATTCGAGTCCAGTATACTCAATTCTGGAAAGTTCTTGATTACCCCCACAAAGCGAGCAATGTCACTATAAATACGGTTCCGATTTTTGCTCACGATCATTCAGTTTCTTCCTTTGTCAGAATATAATTTCCTACGAGAATGGAGATCAAACGCTGTTTGAATCTCCTGATAGTCTGTGTGGTTTTGGGGCAAGGAATCGCGGTCGCATCTGAAGAAAATGAAGGTGAGTTGGAATTCTCTCAAATGAAATCTTTTCGGGAAAAACATAGAAAGTTCATATGTATATTTAAAAAAAGATGGCAATAATTGAAGGGACGTTCAAAAAATTCATAAACGGTATATGGATGATTCTTGAAGAGGGTCAAAATGCGCTAAAAAATCGAATTTCCAATGAAAATAAGACAGTAATCCCATTTCTGAAGAAAAAATGCACATTGATAAAGTTTTTGTAGTAAAATTGTATTTAAAATTGAAAATCTGTTTCAATACGATGGTAATAATTTTGTAGTAACATATTGTACAATAACGTTCACATACGTGGCATGGAACAGATAAGAAGCCTGACGCAATTTCAAATCAAGCATCAGGGATATAATGTGTCAGGTGTTCTAATCAGACTTTTATTGACTTTATTATGTAAGGAAAGCTCTATTTATATACTTTAGAACTATTATATATTGATCATGGATTTTTAAAAATCTAAACTGAAGAATAGAAATACGGAACTAGATAACCAACATTTTTGTCGATTATTGCATAAAAAATTATTAAAAAATCAAATACACATTGTGGTAAATTAATTTTTTTTAAATATCATTTTTTGACACAATAATTTTCTAAGAACTTATTCTAAATTTCAGATACCATTTAATGCCAACTTTCACGTTGTAGTAAAATTTTTCAAACTTTCACCATTATTATTTTTGGAAATTATTATTATTTTATGAAGAAAAGCAATATATTTTCTTTTAAGGATTCCTAAATGAGGAATGGGAAATTGAGGGGGAATGCGTGGCGGTGAAGTAGGGGAAATGATGTGGGGAAGCGAGGGGGGGGGGGTAGTGAGGGTAATCAAAAATTACTTTTTGAATTTTACTCCATAGGTCTGTTTTATAGGGTTCCAAAAAACCCCATTAGTGAAAAATTTCGTTTTTCCAGTTCTTGGCGTTAATTAAAACTTTTGTAAAATAAGCATAACATTTTTCAACTTGCTTCCAACTTTTCTATTAGAGCCACGCAATGATTAATTAGAGGTAACAAGCATAATTGTTTGAACAATTCTTAATTATTTTTGAAAATATATATTTTTCTAATAATGCTAGAAAGTGAGGTAATAATTATTTTAAGTTTGAACAATTTATTACAATTTTTAATAATATTCTCTTTGATCAATGCTAGAAGTTTGCAGTTTTTTCTGAAATTTTTAACTTTTTGCCAACTTTTCACTTGAAGGACGCTAATAATGAGAGCAAATTTAATAAACATAATTTTGCAAACATTTGGTTATTGCTTATAATCATCTTTTAAACTCTGCTTTGGCTTTTTAGTCATGAACAAATAAAAAATAAACATCAGAGACAATCATTTTTCAAAAAATCTTTTCCTTCTTTGTGGATATATTTTTCTGAAATTAAACCAGACACTTGAAATATTCAAGTTTTCTATGTGGATAATATTGAAAGTAATTTTTCTTCAAAGTGGTTGCTAAGACCCTTTTTGTTAAAATCATTTTTTGTCAATAATCCTGGTTGACGTTTATTTGTTATTATAAATAAAAAGTCAAAGAAAAGCTGAAAATTTCAGAAGAAATCGCAACATTTTAGCATTACTTCAAGAAAAGATAGTTATAGACAATAATAATAAGGTAAAAAAACAAGAAGTTTCCTCTGAAAAGAGGGCTTGCAATAGCAATAATATAACAATAATTATGATTATTGTTATTATTATGTGACTAAAAATAAAACCGAAGGCACAAGTGATAATGATTATATTTATATAAGAAATTCTAATATTTACGCTCCACGCTGAAATAAACATTCGCCAATTGCTAGCTGTGTGTCATGTCTGGCCATAGCCGACTTGCACCACTGGCTCTAGCGCACAGTAAGAGGAGTCAGGAATTTATCCTGCAGAACAGTTTCAGACCCGATTTTTTAATTTCACTATGTTGAATTTATTATTATTATATAAAAATGGAATAATTAAATTTTAATTTAAAAAAATTAATTTGCCTGAACAAAATTGCAACCAAAGTGATACATTTTCAACTAAAATTATGAATCTTCAACTGGAATAGATGAATTCCAAACCAAAAAGATGCATTTTCAATAAAAAAGTTTAACTTTTAACCGAGTAGGTTTCTTTTGAACCCAAAAGATGAATTTTGAACCCAAAAGATGAATTTTGAACCCAAAAGATTAATTTTCAAACAAAAAGATTAAATTTCTACCAAACACGATAAGATTTTTCCAAAAATACATGAATTTTCCACGAAATAGTTAAGTTTTCAAATCAAAAATATAAATTTTCAACCAAATACTTGAATTTTGAACTAAAAAAGATGAAGTTTGAACCAAGCTGATGAATTTTCAACTAAATTTATGAACTTTCAACTGGAATAGTTGAATCTTAAACCAGAAAGATGATTTTCCATCTAAAATAATAAATCTTTAACTAGCATAGTAGAATTTGCGACCAAAAAGAGGAATTTTCAACTACAAATATAAATTGTCAACCAAAAATTGAATATTTATATTTTCAGTTCAATTATAATTATAATTTATCATTAACATTTTTAACGAAAGCAAAAGAAGTGAATTATCAACAAAATACATGAACTTCTATCCAAAAACGATACATTTTCAAGAAAAAATGGAATATATATTTTTGTAGTTGACAAAATTAATTTTCAAACAATTTAAAAACGATTTTTCAACGAAATAGTTACATTTTCAATAAAAAAAGGGATTTTAATTATTATGATGAATCATCGACCAAAAAGAAGTGCATTTCTAACAAATTAGTTCCACTTTCAACTAAGTAGTTAAATTTTCAACAAAAAATTTAATAGTTGATATTTCAACCAAAAAAGATTTTAATTTGAAACCAAAAACAGTTGAATTCTACCAAAGAAGAAAAATTTTCAACAAAATAAATGAATTTTCAACCAAATAGTTGAATTTTCAACGAAAAAAGATAAATTTTTAACAAAAAATGGAATATGTATATTTTTAGTTTAATTATAATTATAATTTATCATTATCATTTTTAACCAAAATGAAAGAAACGAGTTGTCAACAAAATACATGAATACATGGAAAGAAGGAATTTTAAAAAAAGGAGTTGAATTTTTAACCAAGAAAGATTTTGCAGTCCATGTAGAAAAAAAAATCTCAGCCAAAATGTTAAATTTTCAATCCAAAAGACAAATTTCTGGCAAAACAGGTTAGTTTTCAACCCGAAGATGTGAATTTTGAACAAAAAAGTTTAATTTTCAACACAAAAATATGAATTTTCTACCAAAATAATTGAATTTTCAAATGAAAAAGATAAATTATCAACGAAAAATTGAATAGATACATTTGCAGTTAAAAAATTTATTCTTAACTAAATAGATGAATTATCACAAAACTATCAAACATTAAGGAATTTTCAACCAAAGAAATGAATTTTCAACCAAACATGGAATAGTTGAATTTTCGGTCAAAAATAATAAAAAGTTTTCATTTAAAACTAAAAAAATGTTTAGTGAATTATTAATTTGGAAAAAATTCGAGTAAGTTTAAGATATATTTAGAAGTTTTGAGAAGAACTAAACTTAATTCAAAACTGGAAAAGATTTCGAAAAATAGAAAAATAAATTTAGATTTTTGAAGATTTCGAAATAAAATTTTGAAGCTTTTTAAGGTTCTTCAAAGTTTTCGAGAAAATACAAAAATTTCTCAACTTTGCTGGAAAAATTTGCAATGATCTTTTATTTCTAAAAATTAATTTAAAGAGAATATTTAAAAAGATAAAGAAATGTTTTGAATAATAAATAACAATCGAACAATTATTATTTTGGAAAATAATAGAGTAGGTTTAAAATATATCTAGAAGTTTTGAAAAGATTCCAAAATAGAATTTGGAAGGTTTTGAAGCAATTTTTTTGATTTTGTCGGATTTTGAAAAAATGGTAGGAAAAATTCAAGTTTCGAGATAATAAATAACAAAATTTGCATTAGATTCCTGGAAAATTTTGTCATGATTTTTTAAAACAAATTTTGAAGGGAATATTAAAAACCAAAAACATTTTCATTTTCAATAAAAAAATTGCTAAACCAAAGAAATACGAATTTTAGATATAAGAGTTGAATTTTTAGCCAAGAAAGATTGTTTAATAAAAAAAAAATCTTATCCAAAATGTTGAGTTTTAAAGTCATAAAGACGAATTGAAAAAAAGAGTTGAATTTACAACACAAAAATATGCATTTTCTATCAAAATAATTGAATTTTTCTACTAGAAAAGACAAGTTTTTAATAAAATAAGTGAATTTTCAACTGAAAAAGATCAATTTCATAACAAAAAGGAAATAGCTACATTTTTAGTAAACAAAAAGTATTTTCAAAAAAATGATCTATAATCAAAAAAATAAATATGTAATCAAATAGTTGGATTCTCAACCCAGGAGATGAATTTTCTACCAAAAAGACAAAGTTTCAACAAAATAGATGAATTTTTAACTAAAAAAAGATAAATTTCCAACAAAAAATAGAATGGTTTCATTTTCAATCAGGAAAATAAGTTTTTAAGCAAATAGAATAATTTTTCAACAAAATAGTTAAATTTTCAATAAAAAAACTAATTTTCAACCAAAAAGGTTAATTTTCTACCAAAAAAGGCAATTTTTTTAAACAAAATAGACGAATTTTCAACTAAAAAAGTTAAATTTTTAACAAAGAATAAAATAGTTTAATTTTCAGTTAAAGAAATAAGTTTTTAAGTAAATAAACTAAATTTTAAAAGAAAAGGTTAAATTTTCAATCAAACAAATAAATTTTCTAACAAAAAGATTAAATGTCCATAAAAAAAAATTCGACATAAACTTTAGTTAAATTTTTAATTACAAAAAGTAATTTTTAATATTAAAAAACTAATTTTTAACGAAATAAATGAATTTTCAACCAAAAAGATAAATTTTCTACCAGAAAAGAATAATTTTTAACAAAATACATGAATTTTCAATGAAATATTTCATTTTTTAATGGACTTTGTAACCTAACAGTTGAATTTTTAAGCAAAAAGTGAATTAGTCACCAAGAAGATTAACATTCTACCACAAAATATAAAACTTCAACAAAATACGGAAATTTTTAAACAAATAGATAAATTCTCACCTGAAGAAGATTGATCCTCAACGAAACATTAAATAGTTAATTTTTTAATTAAAAAATTAATCTTTAATAAAAAATAAAATTTTAAGCCAAAGAAATGAAGTTTGAATCTGAAGGATTAATTTGTTTACCAAAAAGAGATTAATTTTTACCGAAATACATGAACTTTCAACCAAAAAGGTAAATTAGTTACCAAGACGATTAATTTCCTACCGTTTTGAAACGATTCAAAAATAATAAAAACTTATAAGATATTTTAGGAATTTTTATTTCAAAATATTTTCTGAAGTTTCGAAAAAGAGTAGAAGAATTAGAAAGAGTAGAATTTTCTACACGCTGAAAAAACCAGTTCTCGTCAGATCACTGAAGTTAAGCAGCGTTGGGCGCGGTTAGTGCTTGGATGGGTGACCATTCGAGAAAACTGAGTGCTGTTGACACATCGTGGGTGTGGTGAGCCCACACTTGTAGTTATTTACTACAAGAAACTAACCTAGAAACACTACTCGAATCGGGTAGTGTCACGCCTACCCTGAAAGGGAAATGGCTTAATGGTATACATACATACAAAAAAATCGAGTAAATTCAAGAAATATTGAGAAGATTTTAAAAGATTGAAAAAGATTTTCTAACTATAAAAGATTTTAAAAAATCCGCTTTTTTTAAAGATTTGAAACCAAAACTTTACAAGGTTTGAAAGAATTTTGAAAGGTTTTAAGTGAATGAACACATTTTCTTAAAATTCCTAGAAAAATTTGGATGACTTTAAGGCAATTTCATTACATTTTAAATGATTTTTCCAAATTTCAAGAAAAATTCGAGTTAGCTAAAAAATAATAAAAAAATAATAAAAAAATTTTTTTGTAAGTAATTTCAATATTTGTGTGACTAAAAAAAATATATTAAAAAAGCCTTCAGTGTTACACAAAAATATTGTTTTATTCATTTCTATACATCACTTCATCTTGAAAAACCTTTTTTTATTTTGAAAACGTCTATTATGATTTTAAACATAATACAAAAAATGTTACGTAACTGCGGTTAGGGGTAAGGGGTCCCGTAGGAAATGTTACGGTTTGTTACATGGAGAAGGAGGGGGGGGGGGTAAAAAGTTTGAAAATAACGTTACATAATATGTGAGCGCTTCCTTAGCAAAAGTGGGACGATGGTCGTGGGGGTTAAGGCGTAGGCTTTGAACCCACTCTGTCGGCTTGCGGGTTCGATTCCCGCCTCGCACTCTGGAAGAGGCTGGGCGGCCCATGCGGTGAACACTGGCCTAGCAAGGAAGTTTTTCATCTCCGGAGAGTCGTGGGACCAGTACCTCTAGAGAAAAAGGTTCTCTAAGTACTTAAAGTTGTTGCTCTTGGTGATTCGGAACCCACCTTAAACTGTAGTTTCCCCTCCCACCACCATGAAAGTGTGTGGGAGGTGTGTAAAGGAATAGGGAAGAGATAGAAGAAAAATTTAAGCCCTTAGGGGACACATTAGAAGCTTCCATTCCGCTCCCTTAGCGTCAAAATCGACGTATGAACGAACCTATAAGAAACGGGTCTTAGCTTGTAAGGGAAACATCATCCGAGAAGCTATCGGACTGGGCACTTCTAGCGCCGCTAGTGACAACGAGCTTATCGCTAGCTTACAAGAAATATAGGGTAACTCCGGCGTTACCAATAATGATCGCCTCTTGCGTTGATTTTATTCTAACAGGCTCATGAGACAGATTCCTAATTTTAGTTACTTTAGCGTCACCGGTATCGAAAAATACGGGACTATAGTAGATATTAGAGTAATAAGTATGGTTAAAGACGCTAGTAAAATAATTTATATCCTGATTGCAGACGCGTCATCAGCTCTTCGTCTTCGTCAAAAGCGTTCATCAAGAGACGTCATCAAAACTTCGCCGGCACCGCCTCCACCATCAGAAATAATAGGATACTTGTCTAAGCCGGAGCGTCCCGGCGTTGAGGTGGGGACGTACAATCCTGGTCGATGGGAAGGACGCCTTCCTTTCGGTATGGTCCGGATTTATCATGGCCCTATCGAGCTTGGCCTTGGAATTGTAGTAATGGACCGCTTCCTCGTAATGAAGGCTCACATTTTTCCTGCGGAAGTTCAAGCCGGAGAGTTTCATGTTAGATACCAAGATGAAACTGGACAGCTTGTCAGGCGCAACATAAAAAAAGTATTGCAACATAACTTATTCAAGGAATACCACGAAAGACCTTGGGGGCCCAACGATGTTGGCATGGCTAAAACTGATTTTGAAATGCTAAAAGGACCAGATGTACCTGCTCTGCTTAGGGAATCAAGACTCTTTACACTCGAACAAATTGGTTGGATCGTTTTGAGATCAGGACCCCAAGAAACGCGTGCTGAATGATCAATAATTCATGTCTTGAGTTGATGGGTTGAATAAAGAATCTTCCAAATATCAGAGCTTTTTTATTCTAATCATATTATAGTCTTAATACTTTTGCATTCATAATCATTACAAATAATCTTTTCTCAAATATAGTTCTTCCTAAAATAGAATGAACAAGTTTTGTAGATTTATTCTTCCAAAAGATGGGACATCATTTTTTTCAACCACGTTGAGGGCGATTCGAAAACTACGCCACACTGAAAGTTTCAGCAGCGGATGGTTTCGAAAACTTACTCAAATTTTTCCGCTTCATATTTGTTGAATAATTACGCAATTGCTTATCAACGTTTTGCTTGACATTGACGATTTCTTTAGTTTGAAGTTTGATAACCTCATATTTGTTAAGAACGCCGAGAACTTATTCCAAATTTTCCTCAATCATTATTATTATTTTTTTACTGATAAGATGCTTAGGTCATCGACCTGAACAAATGGGTTGTTTCAACCCATTTGTTAACCCAAGGTACCTTAAAGTACCTTGAGATAAGGCTTTTAACGGCGTGGTTTGAATATAAGAACATGACTTTAATCGAAGAAAAGAGAGAAAAAGGAAAGAATATATGTATAAATTAATGATATTACCTGTTTATGTCTCAAGTATAAAGGTGCGGATGCGCAAAATGGTTTGGACTAGTTTAAATAAATTACGCATCTCAAAAGCAGAGGAGGTATTTAAAATCATGAGCCAATATTGTCTAACCACATTCAAATCCGCTGGATTTTTAAGAAACTGAGGTCTGCAATCGTTGAAGGCAGGACATTGTGCCAGTAAATGATATAAATCTTCTACCTGATTAAGGTTACATATTGGAAAGACTTTACCTGCTACGAGTACATATCTTGAGTCATTTAAGCATACTCTTCCTCTTTTGGAAACCAAAAGCCAAAGCTGAACCATTATTCTTGTAGAGGCCAAGGGATTTCTCATTGTCAAATACGAGTTTTCTACAAAAGTCAAAGTCAAACAATCTTTTTCTTCTTTTTGGATGTACTTTCCTGAAATAAAACCAGATATTTGAAATATTTAAGTTTTCTATGTAGACAAAAATGAATGTAACTTTTCTTCAAAGTGGTTTCTAAGAGTCTTTTTGTTAGAATAATATTTCTTTTAAAGATTCTTGTTGATGTTAATTTATTATTTGTTTATAAATAAAAAGTCGAAGAAAAGCTGAAAATTTCAGAAAAAACCTAACTCTCTAGCATTCTTCTAACTATGGCTCATTGTTAGGAGAAATATTGAGGTTTAACTCAATACACCTAGAATTCACGATTCTCAATAACATTTTACAAAAATGTATTTCTTTCTTATGAGAAATACATGTGACCTCTAAATATATATTTTTTTTTCATAGACTTGAACACATTTCAATTTTAATACACTAGCTTATATCGAACCGACTAAGATGAAATGCTACATTAGGGCGATTAAAAATGCTCAAATCAATCGAATCATTTGAGCGGAGGTAAAAAAAAATTTAATTGGTTAACATCGCAGTACCACACACTCCAGTCACACTCCTCACAATGACATCTTCAAACAAAGCCGATGTGCCCTCTATATCTTTATTATCTATTAGCGCCTTCCAAGTTGCATGATTTATGTGTTCGTCTATCTTATTCGCTATAAGAAATTTTAATATTTACGCTCCACGCTGGAATATACATTCGCCATATTTGCTGATTGTGTGCCACGCCTGACCATAGACTACTCGCACCACTGGCACTTGTGGGAATCCACGTGAGACAGTGAGGTCGTGAAATATTATGCAAACCTACTCGAAAAATAAGGGATTATAGTAGATATTAGAGTAATAAATATGGTAAATGAAGCTAATGAAATAATGTATATCCTTCTTGCAGACGCTTCATCAGCTCTTCTTCTTCGTCATAAGCGTTCATCAAGAGTGGTCCTCAAACTTTCGTCAGAACCGATTACTCCATTAGGAATAATACGATACTTGTTTTCGACGGAGCGTCCTGGCCTTGAGGTGGGGTCGTCGAATCCTGGTCGATGGGAAGGACGCCTTCCTCTCGGTATGGTCCGGATTTATCATGGTACCAGCGAGCTTGGCATTGGAGTTGAAGTAATGGAACGTATGCTCGTAACGAAGGCTCACATTTTTCCTGCGGAAATTCGTGAAGGACAGTTTCGTGTTAAATACCAAGATGAAAATGGACGGACCGTTCGACACAATATAAGAAAAGTAAGGCCACATAACTTATTCACCAAAAACCATGGAACACGTTGGGGGCCTAACGATGCTTGTATGGAGAAAACTGATGTCAGCATGCCAAAAGGACAAGATGTATCCACACTGCTTCGGGAATCAAGACTCTTTACACTCGAACATATTGTTTGGATTGTTTTGAGATAAGGACCCTAAGAAGGACCGCAATACTGCTTCGGACCAGGTCGCTGATCAGTTTCTCTAGCAAGCAGCCCAGACAAAGAGCTTTAGAAATTCAGCACGTAAAGCTCTCTAGGCGGTCCAATTTGTATAGAAGATCCTTCGTTGTAGACCTCTCTCACTCCACTGACCCTCATCATCATGCATTTTTTATCAAGTATTTCAGTTATTTTTCATCAAAAGTCGGTGAGCTTTGACTAAACATTTTTGGCCCTTAGTATCCGACATCTGGCTAGTTGACGCGTCATGGCCTAAAACACATTGGAAAAGGTTTAGTAGTGTAAATGAATGTATTTATGTAATTTATCACACCAGAGAAATCACTGTGAAATTAGAAAGGGGTAGAGTTTTTGTCTAACATTATTTCTGTGGACAGTCCTCTTGTTCCCCACGATAGATTCGAGCGGGTTAGGGGCGTTAGCTGGAAAGGGGGAAAGTTTTATTAAAAATGGGTGTCGGATAAGTAATTCCCCCCCGAAAAGGGGATATAAAACAGGGGTCCCCAGAAAAGTGGAACTGTTGTGACTTGAAGCGGTGTCTCCAGAGTCACTCTTTCCCGGGGAGGGTTATAAAAGTATTTTCAACATCATATTTTTCTGTTTGACAACACGGTTTCCTCAATTTTTGATCTTGAAAATTATATTTTCATCTATTTTCATAGCCACCTTCGTGATCAATGCAAAAAATACAGCGATACACGCTTTTCGCAATTTCGCACCAAGGGGAAAAAAGTTCCAGCCACTAAGATCTTTCAAACTCTTTTTAAAAAACTGGGTAGAACGGATTTCAGAACCGGTCTGCAAGACTCTTATCAGATCGTTTGGCGAATCCCTGTCTTTTTCTGGACGCTAATTTTTACGGATAAATAATAATAAGTCCATTTTCTCAACTTCAAGTCATTTAAAAGAAAGAAATGAAGCAACAAAAAACCAAAATCTGAAAAAAGATCTAATGCTTTCAATGTTTTGACTTTATAGTTAACTATTCAATATTGAAACTTCTCATGCTGATTTCCTTAGTTTAAATCTTCAGTCAATAACCAGTTAGTTTTTTTCTAATGAGCGTCGTATGCTTCAAGTTCCTCATTCTTGCGCAAAGATCTTATGTAATGTTGACGAATCTGTCTTCTAAAGATAGGAATCCAGTCTATCTAATTCTAGAAAGTTCTTGAATACCCCCACAAAGCGAGAAGTTGCACTATCAATGCGAGTTCGATTTTTCTTCACATCCATTCGGTTCCTTCCTGTGGCTGCATAATTTCCCATGAAAATGGGGAAACAATTCTACTTGAATCTCCTGATAGTTTCGGTGGTTTTGGGACAAGGAATTGTGGTCGCATCGAAAGAAAACAAAGGTCAGTGAGTTGGGATTTTGATGATTTTGCAAGAGGGACAAAAAACGTTCTAATAAATCGAATTTTTCATCAAACAAGGCAGTTATCCTATTTCTAAAGAAGAGATGCAGATTAGGACATTTGTCTGAAGCATTCTAGCATCTCAGATTAGAAATCTGATTCGATGCAATCATAATTTTGTACTAACATATTGTACAGTTATGTTCACATATGTGGCACGGAAAAGATAAGAAGCGTGACGCGACAAAATGAAGCATCAGGGACAAAATAAGTAAAGTGTTGTAATTGAAGGGAAGTGGGGAAATTATTAGAAATGATGGTGAGTAGGAAGGTGGGTGAGAGCTGAAGCGATGGTAGGGGAGGAGAGGTGTTATCTGAACAAGCAGGGAGAAGAGGAAGTAATGTTGGAGGAAGTACGGGATGAGGTGAGCGAAGGATGAAGTGATGGGAGGGGAAGTAGGTGAAACGAAAATGTCTGTCATACTGTGTTATCGCAACCTATAACTTTTATTTTCTCGAAATAGAATTTTTTGTTTTTTATCAAACCTTGTGTATTCTTATCGAGTAAGCGAGCGATCAAAAGTGAATGTGCAAGCGAGACAGAAAGCTAGAACACAATCGCATCGTAATCTACTTATGCAATTACATAACCATTACTTACAAATCTTGACTCTTCTAATCTAGGCGACTTCCGTTTCTTTTTTCTTTCGCTTTTCTTGTACCTCCAATTTGCCATTTTTTCACATCCATTCTTTCATTCTTACCCATTCGATCCTCTAGCCCTCTCCAACTCCTTCATCCACTCTTTCCCCAATCCATCCTCCCCTAAAATCTTCACCACATCATTTTGCCAACTTCCGTTATCCTCCATTCCTTCCCTACATCCTTCCCATACATGCTTGCATATTTCCTTTTCCCATTCACAGATTCTGCACCTTCTGTTCTCTTTCTTTTCCCAATACATCCCTTTCGTTACCTCGTTGCCCAATCTCAATCTTCCTATTCTGCTCTACCTTCTTTCTCTCCATCATTCACCCCCACCAGACGAGCCAATAGTTTTTGTCGATAAATTTCGTATTTTCTTTCTTCTCTCAATAAAACAAAAACAAGTCTCCTGCTGACTGAATTTCGCAATTATGATTGGCGGCCGCAACTGGCCTGAAGTGTTTAGCTCAGATGTTCGTATTCTAAAAATCGAGATAAGACCATCTTTGGAATAAGGAATCATGGCAAATCATGGAAAAAGGCAAATCATGGATTTCTACGGTATTAGCTAAAGAAGCCTGATCCATAAAATTACATTTGCGGCTGAAAATTTCTTTGTGACTTCCTGAAGCTCTTGAATTTCTGTAACATTACTCGCAACAGTCGTTTCAACCATAGCTATGCGGCGAAAGTTTTGAATTATATGATCCTTTATTCTGCGAATAGAAAAATCTAATTTGCCCTGAAATTTCTCAAATAGAGCAGAATAATTTTTTTTTTTATTCTGCAGAATCTTAAAAAATTTTCAGGAAAAATTCCAAGCATTTCAAAAGTTGTTTCGAAGAATTATAAGCTTTGAAAATATTCAAAAATAATTCAAAAAGGCTGAAAAGATTTCAAAACTTTCTAAACAAAATATACATTTTTGAAGGTTTCGCACAAAACTTCTAAGTTTTTTGAAAAATTAGAATTCTTCAAAAATCTACATTTTTGCTGAAAAAATTTTATTCTTCTAGATTCCTTTTTGACAATCTTGGAAATCTTTTGAAATGTTTGGAAATCTTCAGCAATATTCGCTTAAAATTAACTTTTCGAAATAAAAAAAATTGAACTTTCAAAATGCTTGAATAGTTGAAATTTTTTGAAATATTTTTAAATTTTAAATTATTTTTGCAATTTTTTTCAAATTATTACAATATTTGTTAGAATGACTTAAGTTTTTATAGAATATTTGAAAAATGCTTGAAAATTAAAAAATTGTCTTAACATTTTTCAGATTTTTTATTTTATTTTTTTTTTAAATTCTTTTAAGTGTCATTTATCGAGATAAAGAATCATGCGACTTTTTCCAGGAATCTGAAGAAAAGATTTTCATTTTCTTGATACATATTAGATTACAAAGAACTCGTTTTCGAAAAAAAGCCAAAAATTGGTTTATTTGCTTGAAACAAAAAAATTTTACAGCAAAAAAATTATTTGCTAGATGTGGGTGAATTTTTGTAACTCGGAACATTTTTGCTTTATATCATGTGAGTTAGCGTATTTATGAGTTGACAATATTTTTCTTTTCTTGTTTTAATAAAGTTAAAAATGTTTTACAAACTTCAATTCATATCAATATAATTTATACTCAAAGGTCTTCAAAAAAATTTTACCTAGAGAACTTTAGGAAATGAATTAAATTTTTTTCAAGAGTTTTTCTACAAATTTCAAAATTTTGAAGAATCTAAAGTGTTTTACAATTTTTTGAGAAACGAGCTAAAGTATTTTGTTTAAAGATTTCAATGAAATTTCAAGCGTTTCTAAAGGTATCAAGGAATGTTACAAATTTTTTCTGTTTAAAGTATAATAAAATAAAAATCACATAAAAAATATGGATGTCTGATTTGAAGTCAATTTTAAATAATTTAAAAAATGGAGATTTGATGATAGAAAAGTCAGTCGAAAGCGACTTTTAAAATTAGTAAATTTGACTCACTGATAGAATGGTTAAATTTCCAAATAAAGAATTAATTTTATTAACAAAAAAGATTAAATTTCAAGCAAACAGTTCAATCTTCAAACCTAAATTGAGCCGCTGGATAGTGTAAGGGCATACCAAATTCACATAGCCATTCCGGTTGACCCCTGTTGTATTCAAAATCGATTTTGAAAATTAAATTTTTGAAATATATGGCTTTGTGGGAAGCCCAGAGAGGTGGAGACTCTAATTCGGCATTGCCAGGAAAACAGGACTTCTCTGCTGTTGGGCTGTGATGCAAACTCTCACCATACGGTGTGGGGGAGTACACATATCAATGACAGAGGAAGAGATCTAATCGAATGCCTAGCAGGCACTGAGCTGCAGATCCTGAATCGGGGTGATACTCCCACATTTCCTATTAAAAACAGGAGTGGGGTTCTCGATTTGACTCTATGCTCGGAGAGACTGAGGAGCAAGGTAGTGGACTGGAGAGTTTCTGATGAGGAGTCTCCATCGGACCAGCAATCTATCTTTTTTTGGTTAACCTTACGAAAACCGACGGTTTCAAAGATCAGAAATCCCAGAAATACACTTTGGGACTCCTATAAGGAGGAAGTCAAATGGGAGGCTTGCGGATTTCTCCAGAAACTATGGTACCATTGATGAGTTAGAGCACGCTGCGGATTTTCTGCGAAGGACTCTGACTGCATCATGTAAGAACAATTACCCCACAAGCACAATTAGGTATAGAAAAGGAGCAGAATGCTGGAATACCCACCTGGATAAACTCCGTTAAAGGACTAGAGCGTTGTTTAAAAGGGCAAACAGAACTAAATTGCCTTCAGTTCAATAGCGGGTTGTGATAAAAAACTCAATTTTCATTTAGGTAAGTGTCACTCTGAGATTGTCCAATTCCACATCTCTTCCCTCAAACTTGAAAAACTTTTTTTGATAAAGCATTGATGGCCCCAGTCCAACAATACTTTGGCTTGGTGGTGGATATTTATTTTATTTTTAGGAAGTGATCACGATTTTACAGAATGCTCTTTCACTCTTTTGGAAATTTCCAACTCTGTCTTCCAAACATGACTTAATCGTAGGGCAGTAGTGGTCGTATCAAATTTTAGTGAAATCCTCAGAGTTTGGATGAATTTTCACTGACAATCTTGTCTGATAATTGATGATTGAATGGTGCCATTCTTCTCTTCACCCTGTTGTATTCACTGTGACCAGGTGCATTGGTTACAATAAATAGAAAGTCTAAATCAAATATCTTAAAAGTTTTAATAGCGAAAGATATTACTTTTCTATATCTGTGACTCTCATCAGGTCTTCCGTCAGGAGAAATTATTGTTATTGGCTTCGGAATACCTTTTTCATTCAGAGCTAACTGCTTGAAAATCTAGAACTGCATGACCCTTTCCAAATCATAAGCATGAGTTTCTGCAGTTGGAGAAGAGTTTTTCCCACTTCTGATTGCGATGTATGTAGGACCTGAGCAAGAAACCGATCAAAGATTACCCATCATATCCTTATTGATAAATTTTGCAGCGTGAATGGAAGGAATCAGTTTGTGTCATCAGCAACAACCCAGTCGTGATCTGGTAGTTAAACTCGATATTGAACGCGGGTTACGAATGAAAATTGTTT
>CAKNYM010052811.1:246443-276298 GCA_932195095.1 Andricus curvator
CTTTTGCATTTATATTTATTAAATATAATCTTCTTTCTCAATAACTGTAGTTCTTTCAAAAATGAAATTAACAATTTTTTTAGATTTATTTTCTAAAAGATAACACATCATTTTTTTAAAGAAAATATGGTGCGCGTTCCTCTTCTGTTCTGCGATACGCGAGCCTCGTCATTTATTGAAAGTGTTGACGTATCAACTAGGGATCTAATTAAAATTAGATGATGGGTATTTAAAACAGGGTGGGTTTGATCTATTCAAAGGAGACGCTCATACAATTAGGATCGAACTTCACTCACAGGTAAGTTCGTTCAATCAATAAATTGTATTTCGCGTCTCCTCCTCAATATCAAATGGCAGATGTTGAAAGCAACAAGATATACGGCAACTTATTTTTTTTGTTACAGTGGAGAAACATTAAAAATATTTGATACTTTTATATCAAAATAGGAAAGTCCAAGAAAAACATTTTGCGTCAAGATAAATTAAGTACGCGAATTCAATATAGAATGGGCGAATTGTAGGCTATTTTCTACGATAGGAAAATCGTAAACTCTATCGAAGCTGTTTGAATTCTTAGTCCAGCCAGCTGTCTTTCTAATCAAATCCAAATCAACTCCAAGATTCTTAGCAGTAGAAGGAGCTGCATGTCGCGTACTGTTCACAGAAAAGATTTCTGTATCAATTCCGCTTATTGTTAAGATATGCTTAACCCAATGACTCAGGGTCTGCGATGAGACGTCTTGATGAGTTGGTAAAAGTAAAATCGGTTGCGCTTCATTACGACCCGACGTTTTCATCTGATCTGCAATCCTAATCTCAATTGAAGTTGAAGTCTTTTCAATGTTACTGATTTCAATAGAAGCAAAGGTTTGCATTCTATGACTTGTAGTGAGAGCTAAGAGCGTCACAAGCTTTTTAGATAAATCTTGAAAATTCAAGTCTTCATTAGTCGGTTTGGCAGAAAAATAATCTAGAACCACTTGCGGATTCCAGGTGTGGTCGTATCTGGGGCGAGCTGGTCTTAATCTCGAAATTCCTTTAAAAAAACCTTCGTATTCTCTCATCGTTGGTGATTCGAGAATCTGCAATCAAGGATAACGCAAACCTAGTACAGTTGATTGTACTATACGAAGAGCCTTTTCCGTATTCTTGAGTAAGAAACTTGAGAATCTCAGGACCTTCTGGCTTACAAGGATTTATAGAGTTGCGTAGAGAAAAGGTCCACCATTCCCTAAGAGCAACACCATAGTTCTTCATCGATGAGTTTTTGATAGAAGCCAAAGATATTTCAAGTGAGGTTTCTGGAATTTCTTTCTCCCTCAATGCTTGCCGGACAACCTCCCTGCCACCAGGGTAAGGTGTTTCTAAAGTGGATGCGGTTCCCTATTACAAGCAAGTAGGAGATTCATTTTTGGCTCAAAATAAATTGGTTTTTGGATCAGCAATAATTCAAAACAGGGTACCAAGGCTGAGTATGCCAGTCTGGAATGGATACAATACCCTCAGATTCCTCAGATTTTATTTTATTGAGGACCTTTAGAATAATTGCACAAGGTGGAAAAGTATAGAAAAAGTATTTTTTCCAAGGCAACGTAAAAGCATCTGCTGCTACAGAACCGGGATCCTTTTTCCAGGATACATAAGGCACACATTTATTATTTTTTCGGCTAGCAAATAAATCAATATTTGGTTTTCCAAATTGTTTAGTTATTTTTCTAAAAGCAAAATCAGCTACTTCATATTCAGTTTCGGGCAATAACTTTCGGGATTCGAGGTCTGCCTCGAAATTTTCTTTGGAGCTAATATAAGAAGCAAATATGAAAATATTTCGTTCCTCACACCATTTCCAAATTTCTCTAGATGTCTTATCTAAATGAATATGCTGAATTCCTCCCATTTATTAATGTAACAAATAGCTGTTGTATTATCTATTCGCAATAGAACATCACAAGAATTCAAATTTCTAGTGAAACAGTAAAGGCCAAACAGAGCAGCTTTCAATTCTAATGCATTTATATTAAGTTCATGCTCATCTTGAGTCCAAAAACCGTGAACTTCCTCAGAACCACAGAAGGCACCCCAATCAGTAAGAGAAGCATCTGTAAAAATTTCGATAACAAATTCGATGTTCCTTAGAGATTTAAAACCCGACATTATATTATTTACCCACCATAATAGGTCGTTTTTATTTAATCTTAGGATGATTTGAGCACTAAAGTTGCCTTTGTTATAAAAAGGCGCACAATTCTTTTGTCTCTCCAAATCCTTGGAATATAACCAACTGTAAGATGAAGCAGGACAACAAGATACGATGGAACCGATAAACTTGGCAAAGTCTCTAGTTTTACATTTTGTGAATTTTCGAAATTTTTTAATCTAATTGACAGTAGCTAGTCTTTTTGATGTAGGAAGTTTCATAACCATTTCGGAAGAGTCAAAGATATAACCTAAAAATAGACAACAAGTACTTGGAATAACCTGGCTCTTTTTCTTGTTGATTAAAAACCCTAACCTTTGTAGCGATTCACGAGTTTTGCTGAGAGTTCTTAAGCATTGGGAGTGCGTTTAGCCAATTAGTAAAAAATCATCAAGATAAATAACTGAAAGAAACCCCGACTTTCTGAATAGGACACTATTGGTCTTCAAAGCTTTGTGAAAATGAAAGGGGCCGTAAGAAGGCCAAAAGGTACACAAGAAAATTCGTAAAGTTTAGCCATCAATTTCAAATCTGAGATATTTTCTATGACTTACGTCAATCGAGATTGTGCTAAAAGCATTTTTTAAATCTAAGGTCGCCATCAAGCAATCTTTCCTCATTAATCTCATCGCATTTTTGTGATCTTCCAATTAAAAATGTTCTTTGTGAACAAATTCGTTTAATTTCTTCAAGTTCAAAATGAACCTATTCGAACCGTCCGGTTTCGGAACTAGAAAAATAGGCGAAAGGAATTGGCCTTCCAGAGGAGCACATTTTACTAGGACTCCCTTTTCAGTAAGTTCAGAAATTTCGGAAAAAAGCTGGGTTTTTTCCGATGCAAAAAAATTTCTACGATTTGAATACTGTTGGTGTGGGATTCAACTGAGACTGCGGCTGATAAGGTTGCTGGAACCGGCGATTCTTCAGAAAATCCTGTCGAGGAGACTCTAACGGTTTCTGCCCGCCTAGCATCGAAAAATTGTTCCTGTGTTGGTAACGAGGCAGGCTCTTCGGGGTTTTTGAAGCCGTTCGAGGCTTGATCTTTACGGGTTTAAAATCAACTGAAGTGCGATCGACTAGCTTCGCTGATTTGACCTTTTCGACAAGATCGGAGACAAACAAAAACTCATCTGGAGTAGTAGCAGCTAAAACTTCTTTAAGAGGTGGCTTGTAGTTCACCAAAACCAGACATCTTCTGATGACTGTTTCTTCCTGAAACAAGTATGACAGCATTCTGTATGAGTCAGATATAGGTTGCAGAAAAGAGGCACTGTCAACACCTTCATTATTTTCAGGTTCCGATGTATCTAGAATGGTTGAGATCGCTTTTGCTGAGGCTGCTATGCACATCGACAGCTTTTCTTGTCTCTAGGCGATTCTTTTATCTCGGGAATGAGTACTTTCCGGCAACCCTTTGAATTCTGGATTAGATTTTGGCGGGGCGAAGAATTGACAATTTTCTGAGAGAGGATATTGTTTAATCAATTCTGATTTCTCTTCAGAAGGCAAGCCCAGGTGTTTTAAATCCTTCCAGCAAACTTCAAAGTCTTGGTGGATTGGCGGAGCTAGCGTCTTATCTTCGATTAAGCGCTTCCCGAGTATTTTCTGGACGCTCGTAGTAAGAAGCTTACCAACAGAGGAATCGGTGTTGGCAGAAGCGCTGGTTCCAGGACCTGGATCTGTAGTTGACCCAGGATGTACAGAAACTACATTTGCAGTGTTGTCTGTAGTATTGGTTTCTGCGTTGTCCGACTTCTGCTCAGGCAAACATGTGCTCTTATTCCCATTATCGGGAAAGTAGAGATCTGATTCGGCGGGAAATTCATAATCAAACCACGATGAAGAAGAACCTAAATCAAGGCAACAGGAAAAAATAAATATTTCTTACTGGGGGGAAAAATGTATTTTACAGATAGCTTAAAGCTTATCAAATTACTAAGTTCTTTTTTGGTTAGGAACATTGACTAATCAGCATATAAAGCTCTTTTTATGTTAGAAAAATTGAATTCTAGTGGGCTAGAGCCAGCATCAAGAACAATAACTTAAAAGAAGTATTTTTGGTTAGACCAAATATTTTCACTGGTCTAGAGCCCACATTTAAGCTTATCAGCATAAGCAAACAATTCTTCTTATGTTAGAACCATTGAATTCTAACGGGTTAGAGGCCGCATTAAGAAAAATATCTCAAAAGAAAAATTTTTGGTTAGACCAAATATTTTTAAAAGGTTAGAGCCCAAATTCAAGCTCATCAGCATATGCATAATTATGTTTAGGTTAGGACCATTGCATTCAGACAGGTTAGATATCGCGTTGAGAACGAAGTCTTAAAAGAAGACATTTTTGGGTTAGAGCAATGATTTCTATCGGGTTAGAGCCCCTAATTAAGAACAATATTTTAAGAAAACAGGATGGATCCTGTCAAGCAATTTGGCATATGCCTAATCGTAACATAGGATGCCATCTTAGGTCGAATCGAGATGGTTGTTGACAATATTCAGGTTAGAGCCCGACAATTGACTGAAGCAAACATTTTACAGGTTAGAGCCCGATAAATGTTATCAGGAACATATTTACAACTAAAAGAGAAAACGAGCTTACCTGCAGTGAATAATTCTGACATAGACGAATTAGAACCAGACACTCTGCGGCGCCTCGCCTTTGCTTTCTTTGCCTTCCTTGCATCCCTCTCGAGCTTTTTAATTCTAAGTAGAAGCTTTTTGGCCTTTCTTGATTTGACGCTGCTGCGTCTCCTCTTTTTTCCTTTTCCCATTGTCACGATTATTAAATTATAGTGTATTTTAAAAACACGTCTAGTGTGACTGGCACGAAAGAGAAGAATGACAAGGCTCGCGTATCGCAGAACAGAAGAGGAACGCGAGCCATATTTTAATTATTTAACTTTAAAAATCGTGGTTGGACTGACTGGAAATAGGGGGACTACGATTTGATCTTGAGGAGGAGACGCGAAATACAATCAAATATTTTTCTGAATGTGGTCTTGGCAGTGGTTACAATATTTTTCAAAAATCGGAAGTTTTTCAAATATTCGCCTAATTTCTAATTTTTTTCTTGAAAGTCCAAAAAATTTTTTTTGGAATTACTCATATAAACACATTAAATGCCACGAATTTTTTTTCTTCAAAATAACTTTTTTCTTCTATTCAAGCCTGAGAAATTTCCGGTTCTACTTATTCAACACTTTTCAAAAAATTTTGAATTTAATTAAATTTAAAAAAAAGTTTTTGATCTTCAAAATGATATTTTCAGCTATTTGTATGGCAACCTTCGTAATCGGTGAATAAAAAGATATCGATACACGCTGTTCGCAATTTCACCATTCGGACGTAAAAAACCGCAGTCCAGCCACTACGATCTTTTAAACTCTTTAAACAAAAATTGGGTATACGGCTTTTAGAACCGGTCTGAAAGACTTTTATCGGGTCGTTTGGTGAACCCAAGTCCTCTTATGAACGCTAATTTTGACAAATGAATCATAATAAGTCAATTTTTTCAACCTTAGTTATTAGAAAGAAAGAAATTAAGCTTTTTAAAAACAAGACAACAAAACCTAAATTCAAAAGAAGCTCTGATGGTTTGAATGTTTTTGACTTGGTAATTAACTTTTCAATATTTAAACTTCCCAGCACTGATTACCTCAGTTTAATTCTTCAGTCAATAGGCTGTTATTTTTTTCTAAAATGCGTCGTATGCTTCAATTTCCTCATTCTTGTGCAAACATCGTTTGTAATGTTGCCGAATCTGTATTCTAATGATAAGAATTCAGTATACCTAATTCTAGAAGGTTCTTGAATACCCCGACAAAGCGAGAAGTTGCACTATCAATGCGAGTTCGATTTTTCTTCACCCTCGTTCGGTTCCCTTCTGTGACTGCATACTTTCCTCTGAAAATGGGGAAAAAATCCTACTTGAATCTCCTGATAGTTTCGGTGGTTTTGGGGCAAGGAATTGTGTTCGCATCCGAAGAAAATAAAGGTAAGTGAGTTGGGATTTTCTTCAGATGAAATAATTTTGGAAAGAAGATAAAAAATCACATATTTATTATTAAAAATATGGCAATAATTGAAGGGAGACGTTAGAAACGTTCATAAACGGTAGTTTGATCATTTTGCAGGAGGGACAAAAACTTTATAATAAATCGAATTTTCCATTAAAGAAGACAGTAATCCTATTTCTGAAAAAGAAATGCAGATTAGGACATTTGTTAGAAGCATTACAGCATCTGAAATTGAAAATCTGATTCAATGCAATGATAATTTTTTAGTAACATATTGTACAGTTATGTTCACATATGTGGCACGGAAAAGATAAGAAGCGTGACGCGACAAAATGAAGCATCAGGGACAGAATAAGTAAAGTGTTGTAATTGAAGGGAAGTGGGGAAATTATTAGAAATGATGGTGAGTAGGAAGGTGGGTGAGAGCTGGGGTGATAGTAGGGTAGGAGAGGTGTTATTTGAACAAGCGAGGAGAGGGGGAAGTTAGCTAGAATTACTTACAAATCTTGACTCTTCTAATCTAGGCGACTTCCGTTTCCTTTTTCTTTCGCTTTTGTTGTACCTCCAATCTGCCCATTCATTCTTTCCCATTCGCTCCTCTAGCCATCTTCAACTCCTTCAGACACTCATCCCCCAATCCATCCACCTCTAGAATCTTTACGTTCTCTCTCTATCCATCATTCACCCCCACCAGACGAGCCAATAGTTTTTTTCGATAAATTTCGCATTTTCTTTCTTTTCTCAATAAAACAAAAACAAGTCTCCTGCTGACTGAATTTCGCAATTATGATTGGCGGCCGCAACTGGCCTGAAGCGTTTAGCTCAGATGTTCGTGTTCTAAAAATCGAGACAAGACCATCTTTGGAATAAGGAATCTGCAAAGTGGTCGCCATTTGATTCATAACAGCTGGGTGGTCCTCCCCTTGTTTAATAGGAAAACCAAGCCCGCTCCATGAAATTGCATTTGTGCTTCAAGTGTACCAACTGAAAAGCAAGTTTATTTTCATGGCCTGAAAATTTCTCTGTGACTTCCTGAAGCTCTTGAATTTTTGTAACATTACTCGTAATAGTCGTTTCAACCATAGTCATTTATCGAGATAAAGAATCATGCGACTTTTTTCCAGAAATCCAAAGAAAAGATTTTCATTTTCTTAATACCTTGCAAAATTATTGAAAAGTTTCGAACTTTTCTTTCGAAATCCTAAAAAATGTGCATTTTGTTTTGAATTTTTTTAAATCTAATCGAGATCCAAATGATTTTAGAATCTTTTTAAAACTTCCAATACTTCTAAATATCGTTCAAATTAACTCAAAGTTCTCTCGAAATTTGTTTGATTTTTGAAGATTCCGAAAAAAATTCAACCTGCTTCGATACATATTAGCTTACAAAGAATTTGTTTTTGAAAAAAAAGCAAAAAATGTTTTGTTTTGCTCGAAACAAAAAAATTTTACAACAAAGAAATTATTTGCTAGACGTGGGTGAATTTTTATAATTCGGAACATTTTCGCTTTTTATCATGTGAGTTAGCTTATTTATGAGTGGAAAATATTTTTCTTTTATTGTTTTAATAAAGTTAAAAATGTTTTAAGAACTTTAATTCATATTAATATAATTTATACTCAAAGGACTTCAAAATAATTTGCACCTCGAAAACTTTAGGAAATAAATTAAATTTTTTTTCAAGAGTTTTTATACAAGTTTCAACAATTTCAAAGAATATCAAGGAAATAAAAAATTTTCAAAGTACTTGAAGAATTTAAAGTTATTTTGAAAGATTTTAAAGAATCTAAAGTTTTTAAACATTTTTTGGAGGGACGAGCTAAAGTATTTTGTAAGATTTCCCAAAATGTCAAGGAATTTTACAAGATTTTAGGGATTTAATGGGACTCCAAGTGGTTTAAAGATTTCAGAGGATTTTACAAATTTCAAGTGACTCCAAAGGATGTTCAAAGATTTCAATGAAATTTCAAGCGTTTTTGAAGGTATGAAGGAATGCCACAAATGAAAATTGGATGACTTAAAAGTCAGTCGAAAGCGGCTTTTCAAATTAATAAATTTGACTCACTGATAGAATGGTTAAATTTCCAAACAAAAAATTAATTTTTCAACAAAAAAGATTAAATTTCAAGCAAACAGTTCAATTTTCAACTGGACTTGAGCCGCTGGATAGTGTAAGGGCATATCAAATTCACATGGCCATTCCGGTTGACCCCTGTTGTATTTAAAATCGATTTATAAATTAAATTTTTGAAACATCTGGCTTTGCAGGAAGTTTAAAAGCCATATGTTCCAAGAATTTAATTTCCAAAATTAATTTTAAAGAAAACAGGGGTCAACCGGGAACGGCCATGTGCATTTCATATGCCCTTACACTATCCAGCGGCTCAATTGTGAATCTTCCACCAAAAAAATGAATTTTTAACAAAGTAGTTGAATTTTCTACAAAATGGTTGAACTTTCACCTAAAATGGTAAATATTTAACCAAAAAATCAATGATCCAGAAAGTAGTCGCGTGAAAAAACGCCAAGAGCATGCATAGCAGCCAAGGGTATGGATACGATCTTGGTGCCCAAGCTTTGCTCCAGGGTTCTCGCCGTTATTAAAGTGAGTCTCAGGGGCAGAAGCAGAGAAAGACTAGAGGTGGTTCTTGCCTTGACTTGTTTTCATGGCGATTCTGAGGGACTCCCATCTCCCAGAGAGGTGGAGACTCTAATTCGGTATTGCCAGGAGAACAGGACTTCTCTGCTGTTGGGCTGTGATGCAAACTCCCACCGTACGGTGTGGGGAAGCACAAATATCAATGACAGAGGGAGAGGTCTAATCGAATGTCTAGCGGGCATTGAGCTGCAGATCCTGAATCGGGGTGATACTCCCACATTTCTTATTAAAAACGGGAGTGGGGTGCTCGATTTGACTCCATGCTCGTATAGACTGAGGAGCAAGGTAGTGGGCCGGAGAGTTTCTGATGGGGTGTCTCTCTCGGACCACAAATATATCTTCATTTTGTTAACCTTAGGAAAATTGACGGTTTCAAAGATCAGCAATCCCAGAAATATACTTTGGGACTCCTACAAGGATGAACTCAAATGGGAGGCTTGCGGATTTCCCCAAAAACTATGGTACCATTGATGAGTTAGAGCCCGCTGCGGATTTTCTGCGAAGGACTCTGACTGCATCATATGAGAACAATTACCCCACAAGCACAATTAAGTATAGAAAAGGAGCAGAATGGTGAATACCCACCTGGAGTTTGGATGAATTTCCACTGACAATCTTGTCTAAAGAGAAGCAAACTTCGCAGTTTTTTCTTTAATGCTTGGAATTGTAAGTCTAGGTAATTGTTTCAGAGGATAACGCGGTGCGGTCACTTCTCATTGCTTGAAAGCAGCTTGCATCATCACATTTCGTGATTTGAAGCAGATGAGAAGAGTTAGATTAGAAAAGCCGTACTTTGAAAAAGAAATTCAATTTATTCGAAACCACCAAGTTATGAGCCTATGACATCCTCAGAAAAGTGAACGTTAGATAGCCTTTTACCACACTGCCTAGCTAGCGGCAGATAATTAGTTCCGAACGCCGCCGTATAGTCAGATAAGTTCCGCAAATGGCCACTGAATAACGTACAATGTATTCTATTATTTTACTGTAAACCTCGGAGCAAACCAGTTCCAAATCTCGCGCTATACGAAATTACTAATCACACCCTGATCAGATGACTCCAACATCGATCGTATATTTTCATCTACAACAATGGAATTCGTGAAACCTTCATTCATCAGCAATTACGTTGCAAAGTATTATAATTGTGAATATTTGTACCCTAAAAATCATGGAAAAAAATAATAAAATCCCACCTCTCAACATAATTAAAGAGGTGAAAGAAACAAAACAACATTTACTACTCAAAGAATCTAAGGATAAATTTGAGCTGGCCTTCGAGAAATTTGACAAATGGAGAAAACAAAATAAAGCAGAAAAATGTTCGGACAGTGATCATCATCATTATCAAAAGACATTCGCTTAATGTCGGTCAATAGCTATCTAACACTCACTTTTTAGGGGGCTTCACAGTCTCATAACATGGTGTTTCAAATTACACCGAATTTTCGGTTTCAGTCCAGTTTCGGGGGTTGCCTGCAAATAGCCTTGGCCACAAGTCGCGGGGAACCAAACGTGAACAGTCAGGACCGCCTGAACCGTTTCCAATTGGAATGCATAATATTGCGCAATATAATCGAATGAGTAATCGCGCACCGTTTCTCGCCCTGCCTGCTGAGAAGTTGCGTGAGCCAGCAGTTCTCGGAAGGCCGAGACCGGGGGGACAGAATCCGAGAGTTAGGTGTAAATATGATACATCACTCGCAGGGTTACACACGTCCACTATTATTTATTAGAATATTTATAATAATGGTAATTGTATAATGTAATATAATATTTCTTATCCTTTTTGCAGAGGCGTCATCAGCTCTTCTTATTCGTCAAAAGCGTGCGTCTTCTTCATCTGGAAATATTCCAGTGCATCCGTTACCAGAGCGCCGAACCCGTGGTGTGGGGTTTGTCCCACCTAATCCATGGGTAGGACCCCTTCTTCCCGGTATGGTCTGGATTTTTCATGGTACCAACGATATTGGCATTGGAGTTATAGTCGAAACAGAGCCAAGTACTATCGTAGCGAAGGCTCACATTTTTCCTACGAAACTTTATGCAGGAGAGTATCATGTTAAATACAATGACTACAACAGACAGATTGTTAAACGCTATATAAAAAGAGTAAGGCCGTATCCAGAATACATAAAAAAAGCGGAACCTTGGGGGCCTACCGATATATGCATGATTTACACTGATCCCGGCCCGCAAAAGGCAGCAGATGTAGAGAGAGTGCTCAAAGAAACAGGACTCTTTACATACGACCAAATTATGTGGCTCGCTGACACATTTTGAATCCTCTAAGAACGCTATTTGTTTTCGTTTCTTTGATTTCCAGTGTAGACAATGACGTGTACCATTTTTATGGATAGTTTGAGTCTTAAATTGAAGCGTTTAATAAAGAATTTTCTAAATATGACACTATTCTTTCCTTTCTATTCATATTATACTCCTGATACTTTTGCATTTATATTTATTAAATATAATCTTCTTTCCTAATAACTGTAGTTCTTTCAAAAATAAAATTAACAAGTTTTTTAGATTTATTTTCTAAATGATAAAACATCATTTTTTTCAACCTTGTTAAGAGCCATTTGAAAACTAGGTCGACAAGATTGTCTTTAACATTATTTTCTCTCGTAAATAGAACATTTTTCTTTATTGAAAATTCATCTCTTTCTGTATTCTCGTATTGAATTGAACTCTATTCGAATCAAATTTAATGTTTCAATGCGAACTGAATAAATAGTTCTAAATAAGAAAATCTAACTGATTTTGGTTGAAAGTTAATTATTTTCGGTCGTAAAGTCTACCAGTATACATTTCGTTTAGAATTAATCTTTTTTAGTTATAAAATTATTTTAATGGTTGAAGATGGAACTATTTTCTTAAAAATTCGTTCATTTTTTTTTAAACCTAATTTTTTGAACTAAAGTTGAACTATTTTATTTTTGGTTGAAAAGTTATTGGTTTTAGTTGAGAATTCAACTATTTGGTAGAAAATTAATGTTTTCGTTAGCGATTCAACTGTTTTGTAGAAAATTCACCTCCATAGATTAAAAATTATATTATCTTCATAGAAAATTTAACAAGTTGGTTCAAAATTAAGTTTTTGGTAAAAATTTATATTCTTGGTTTAAAGATTCTTCTCTTTTAGTAGAAATGTTATCATTTTTGGTTAAGAATGCAACTGTTTGATTGCATTTTTCTCCTTCTTGAATGACTGCAAAACTTTTCTTGCTCGAAACTTCAACTCTTTTTGCTTCCTCATAGAGGAAGCTTAATTCAAAGTTGATGCAAGGATATAAAAGATTCCTTGGTTCAAAACGACTCGATTGACCTACAATATTAATACATTTTATTAATGTGTAGGGAAGTTATCGTAATTTATATATTTTGAAAATCGGTTTTTTATAGTAAAACTTTTTTTCTTAACATATTTCAAAGTTGATGCAAGAACAGAAAAGATTTGTTGATTCGAGTCAAATCGTTTGACCTATAATGTCAATAGATTTTATTAAAGGGTAGGAAAGTTATGGTAATTTATATATTTTTGAAATCGATTTTTATAGTGAAAATTTTCTCATTCTCATAATTTAAAGTTGATGCGAGAATAGAAAAGTTGTGTTTGTTCAAGACGAATCGATTGACCCATAGCATTATTACATTTTATGGAAGAGTAAGGAAGCTATGGTAATGCATAATATTTTAAAATAAGTTTTTTTATATTAAAACTTTTTTCTTCAACATAATTCAAAGTTGATGCAAGAATATAAAAGATTCCTTGGTTCGAGACGAATAGATTGAATTACTATATTAATACATTTTATTAAAAAGTAGGAAAGTTATGCTCATTTATAATACAAACAAAGTGGAAACACTCGAGATCGAATTCACAACTAGTTTTATTTAATTCAACTAAATGAAATGAGAATGATTCAACTCTCTAGTTAATTGTTCAATATTTAAATTTTGCACCACAGGTTTCTTCAGTTTAATCCTTCAGCCAACAAGCCTTTATTTTTTTTCTGTTATGCGTCATTTAGTATAATTTTCTCGTTCTTGTGCAAACATCGTTTGTAATGTCGTCAAATCTGTATTCTATAGATTAGAGTCTAGTAAAAAAAATTCCAGAAAATTCTTGAATATCCCCACAAAGCGAGAAATTTCGCTATAAATACTTGTTTGATTTTTGTTCACCATCATTCAGTTCCCTTCTGTGACTGCACACTTTCCTACAAAAATGGGGATCCAAAGCTGCTTGAATCTCCTAATAGTCTCTGTGGTATTGGGGCAAGGAATTGCTGTCGCATCGGAAGAAAATATAGGTAAGTGGGTTGGAATTCTGGTCAGATAAAATCTTTTTTGTGAAAAACATCAAAAGATCACATATATACTATAAAAAATATCCCAATAATTGAAGGATGGCGTTTGAAAAATTCGTACACTGTATTATGATGATTTTTCCGGAGGGACAAAATATGTTATAGTAAATCGAATTTTCAAATAAAAGCAGACAGTAATCCTGATTCTGAGGAAAAAAGTAAAAATTATGTCGTTTCTTTGTAGCATTACGACATTTGGAATTAAAAATCTGTTTCAATAATATGATAATTTTGTGGTAGCATATTGTACAGTTATGTACAGATACGTGGCACGGAATAATTTTGTTATTTTGCTAAAATAAAAAAATTCTTTTTCCAATCGCTCCCTAAAGCCGGCCTTGGAAAAGCATGAAATTTTAATCTTGAAATTCTTGGTCGATTTTCTTGGAACTGGCTGATTTTTTTACATTGATCTTTGTTTGCCCATAGTCAAAAACTTAAAATCTGATAGGCATGATTTTATTTCATTTTTGAACTAGAAATCAAATTTTTTGTCACAACACTTAGTTAAGTCTGGTCCAATTTTAGGTTAGTGTCTGATTGAGATTATCAACTTCCACATCCATTTCCACCAAGTTCAATAAATTTTTTTGATCAAACTTTTCAGTCTTTGATTCAGCACTGATTTATCTTGAAAGCATATTTTGCAAGCTTCTATTCGATCGGCTGTGTGGGTATTAGTGGTGGAGGGGTCCACATCCATCAAGCTTGCAACAACAAAAATTCCCAAATTTTTTTGTATCAGAATTTTGGGATCCATTACTTTTATTGCAAATTCAAATTTCGATTGGAGGTGCCGACTTGACTTAAGCCAGTACCTCCACAAAATAAAAATTCGAAAAAAATTAGGAATCAAACCTCAGAACAAATTTTAGGCTTTTTTGGGCTCTCGAATGAACCGACAACCAATATCCAAAAACCACTCCTACTATTAATGAAACTACCCCCTATGCAAAAAATCAAACTCGGAAAAAAAAAATTGCAAACAAAATGCACACAAACAACATTCCAAAAACAATCCTTTCTGTGCAAGGAAGCACCTCCTTGACGAAAATAATATCTGCAAACAAAGTGCATCAAAATCTTGGACTTATTTTGACGCATGATTGACGTTTTCGACCCCCGTCACTTTCATAGTAAATTCAATTTCAAAAGTGAATATACAAATTTTTGTTCTGAAATTGTTATAAACAATTAAGTGTTTACAATTTTTGTATGGAAGCCAGATCCATTAAGATAGCACTTCCACAAGAAACATTTGGCATTTTTCAGAGCTTAGAATTAGGGAGTTCGTTTGGGCTTCTCTTGGGCACTAATTAAAATTTGTAAGCTCCTTTTCTTTTAACAAAAAATCAATTTTTTTGTAGAAAATCCTGCCATACATGAACCCTGCACCTGCACTGTTTGAAATCACACAATAATGATAATTCAATTTCACTAAAAGTTTGGCATTATTTCGGCTCTTGAATTCCGAAAAACGCCATTGTCGAAAAACAAGCCTTACATTTCAAAACGACCCGTTATAAGAAAAATTTAAAATTTCAATAACCGAAGTACGCTCAATTTGCGTAGATCATTTGGGCTTCTCAGAAATATCAATTGCATATGATTTTTGTACTATATCCCTAAACACTACAAACCAACACTTCTGTATACCCTCAGTATGAATTTGCTGAAAAAAATCTTGTTCAGAATTTTATGGGATGAAAAGAGTCTCTGATTTTTGGGCTCCAACTATTGATGCCAAGAACCAAACCCTCTTCACAGCGTCAGTATGACTTTGCCGGAGAATTACCTTTTTGGCAATTTTATAGCACAAATTGAGTCCTTGAAAATATTAACTTCGACTGTCGGGCTCCAACCCTTGAAGAGAAAAATAAAGCCCTCTTTACACAGCCTGCACGACTTTCCCGAAAAATAATCTCTTGCAGAATTTTATAGGGTGGATAGATTCTCTGATTTTTAGGCTACTTGAAAATACCAACTTCGATTTTTGGGCTACAACCTTTAATGTTTGAAGACAACTCCTTGATACCACGCAGATATGACTTTGTCAAGAAATAATATTTGTGAAAATTCTACAGTGTCAGTAGTTTCTGATTCTTGGGCTCCTCACAAATTCCAACTCTGATTCTTGGGCTCTAACCATCAACGCCAATTTAAGTTTGGTTTTTTGCATGGTAAAGGGTATAATCATACCTAAAACTATTAGGACTGAGGATGAAACTTCATGGCAATGTTCTTCCTCGTCCTGAGATCGCGATCATCTCTCACAAGATGCCTGTTTTCCGCGGTTGGTCTTAATGTCATATCCTCATCTTCGTCTATAGCTTGTTCAAGCAGCGGTTGGGGAAGCGCTCCGCGTACATATCCATCTATCAAGAGGTAGGCACGTTGATTTTGCAATGACTGAATTGAAACGTGCTTAAGCTCTGGGTATTTCTGGCACCACAGAGTGTGTATACGCGCCATAAAGCCGTAGCAGTCTAGCAATTCATCCTGGAAATGACTCGTCTACTCAATGTGGGCATTTCGCCGGTTCGTCGTCGTCTTTCCACCTAAATTATTTTCAGCACCTTGAACTCTAGGGTATTCGGCACTGTTTGCGGATCCATTATCGGGTGCTCTGCGCTATTGATCGCTTTGAACGACATCTACAACGTTTTGGTCGTTAGGTACTGTCATTGTTGTTCACACGAGCAGCTAGGGAAAGGGTTCGTCCGCCCTTGTGAAGCTCCGCATGCAAGAATAAGGCTGTATACCCTGAGAGATCGCCCGGTATCCCAGAGTCACCATTTAAGACACCTCATCCAGGTGCCATTCAGCTTTCGGCATGATTCTTACGCCTCCGCTTAGGGATTATTCCTTCGGGACCATAGCTGAACAATTGTCCGCGACTGGTTATTAATTATTGTAACCATATTCAGCAGAAGTCCTTGGTACAGGAATTAGAAATTATGAGCTTATAACGCCCCCAGAAGAATGAGCGTTAGGTAGCTCTTTACCACACCGTCCAGCTGGCGGCCGATAATTAGTTCCGAACGAATCTTCGGACAGTGATCATCATCATTATCAAAAGACATTCACTTCATAGGACGTTCTCGCACCAATACGGTAAAGGGCTACCTAAGGCTCACTTTTCAGGGGGCTCTACAGTCTCATAAGATGGTGGCTTCAAATTAAATATCATACATCACACGTCTACTACTATTTATTAGAATATTTATAATAATGGCATTTGTATAATGTAATAAATGATGCTAATAGAATAATTCGTATCCTTTTTGCAGGGACGTCATCAGCTCTTCTTATTCGTCAAAAGCGTGCGTCTTCTTCATCTGGGAATGTTCCAGTGCATTCGTCATCGGCACGCCCCACCAGTGGTTGGGGGTTTGTCTCACCAAAGAGATTGGCATTGGCGTTGTCCTCAAAACAGAGCCCAGTGTCATCGCAGCGAAGGCTCACATTTTTCCTAAGAAATTGTTTGCAGGAGAGTATTATGTTAAATACAATGACCAGAATGGAGAGTTTGTTCAAAGCTATATAGTAAGAGTAAATCCATATAAGTATTACATACAAAACGAGGAACCTTGGGGGCCTAACGATATGTGCCTTGTTTACACTGATCCCGGCCCCCGAAAGGCACCACATGTCCTGACAGTGCTCATGGCAACAAGACTCTTTACACGCGACCAACTTAGGTGGCTCGGTACTAAAATGGGAATTCTCTAAGAGGGTCATTTGTTTTCATTGTTTTGATTCGCAATGTAGACATTGACGTGTACCATTTTGATGTATAGTTCGAGTCTTAAATTGATGCGTTCAATAAAGTATCTTCCAAATATGACACTCTTCTTTACATTCTATTCATATTATATTCCTGATACTTTTGCATTTGTATTTATTAAATATAATCTTTTTTCGTAAAAATTGTGATCATTTGTCGTTAAGAATGCAACTGTTTGATTACATTCTTTTCCTTCTGGACTGACTGCAAAACTTTTCTTACTAGGAATCTGTATCATCATCGGAGATGGTAACGATCTATCCAAAGAGAAATCACTTCATACATACTGTGAAAATGGAAATCTACAATATCGATCAAAGTTATATCCTTGAATACAGAAAATATTTAACGTTCTCAGACTAGATAGAGTTATAAATGAAACATTTTTGAAATTAAATTTATTCCGAAAAAAAGATCTTCGCCTTTCACTCCGCTGGGATTCGAACACCAGATCAACTGATTTCCGGTCAGGTGCTCTAACCATTGATCTACTAGAGAGATCGGAGGAAGAATCCCTTTCTCTGAAATACGCTTTATTATGCAAGATGTTATATACAAATCAATTTTTACTAGGAATCTGTATTATCAGTTGATCTGGTGTTCGAATCCCAGCGGAGTGAAAGGAGAAGATCTTTTTTTCTGAATAAATTTAATTTCAAAAACTTTTCTTGCTCGAAACTTCAACTCTTTTTTTATTTAATTCAACTGAATAAAATTACAATTATATATTATATTTGCTGTTGAGAATAAATCGTTTTCTATTAAAAATTTAACCACATGGTTGCAAGTTTAACTTCTTAGTCAACAATCTTTTTTTTGTGGAAGATCCATGATTTTAGTTAACAATTCATCTATTATGTTCAAAATTTAATTATTTAGATTAAAATACATCTATTTTATTGAAAATTGCATTCTTTCCTTAAAAATTGTACTAATTTATCAAATATTCCTCTTTTTGGATAGAAAATGTGTCCTTTTGAATGAAAAATTCAACTTGCTAGTAGAAAATTCGTCCGCGTTGCTTCAAGATTTCTCTACGCGATTACAAATTTAACTATTTTGTTGGAAACTTAAATTTTTGGATCATATTTAAACTATTTTGTTGAAAAGTCATCTTTCTTTTTTAAAAAACCAACTGGGACAATGTTTGTTCTCGGAAAAAAGCCCCAAAAATTCCCATTTATATCCCATAATTATTACAAGAAAAATCTTGATAAGAATTTTTAAACTAATTACCAATTGTTTAAACAAATTAGAGAATAATTTTTTTTCTATTAACTGTTTGAAAATAATTTTTTTTTTATTCATTTTGACAATTACTTAACACCCTATTATGACTACCGCAATCGAAGCACTAGTGTAGTGCTGTGAGTTGGGCCTAAGAGGAAGCCATAGGCAACCCCTCTCACTCCGCGATGATCGCTCGTCCGCGTAGGATGTAACCATCCTTTTAGTTTTTCAATAAACGGCTATTTCCATTACTCCGTGTGCCCATTTATTTAACAGGTTATGGGCCCAGACACTCAGTTCGTATAAAACGGAATTTACGTAAAATTTACGCGAAGTCGTACTAAATAAAGTGAAAGTTTGAACCAAGCCAGCCTACAGTGCGAAAGTGCAAAAGTGTTCAAAATGGAGGGCGATCTGTTAAAAATTGTAAAACTGAAAAGTGTTGAAAATTGGAGTGTCTGGAAATTCCAGATTCGTGTGATTCTATTATCTCATGAAGTTTTTGAAGTTGTGGACGGAACAGTGAGAAAACCAGCCGCTTTGGAAAATACCGAGGGAGATACGCCAACTGCACAGCAAAGAACGCAGTCTGCGAAAGACTTAAAGGAGTTCAATAAAAAGGACGGTGTTGCTCAAAAGTTTATAGTAACGTCGATAGAAAGGCAACCAATGACGCACATACTCACATGCCAGTCAGCAAAAGAAATGTGGGATAAACTACATGCTATCTACGAAAATCGGTCAGACGCAAGTGTCCATGTGCTACAGCAAAAATGGTTTAGCCTGCAGAAAGATCCCAGTGACGACATAGCTGAATGAGAATATATCTGAAAGCATGCTGATAACAAAAATTCTCATGACCCTTCCCTCGAATTACAATTATTTTCGATCTGCTTGAGATTCAGCTGCAACTAGTGAGAAAACACTAGAGAATTTAACGTCGCGTCTGGTTATGGAGGAAACGCGAATGTCCGTTCAAGAAGGTTCAGAGAGTGGAGCTCTTTTGGCTAGCGGCAGAAACGGAAATTTTCAAAGAAATAGAAAATTCAATGAGAATAAAGGGCATAATAACACGAAAGGAAAAACTGAATACGACCCTGATAGAAACAAATCAAAACAAGCGAGCTGTTGGCACTGTGTAAAGATCGGCCACAAGCGCCGTGACTGCTGGCACCTTCAAGGTAATTCTCAACGGCCTGAGCATTCTAATTCACGACGCCCCAACAACAATAAACCGCCGGAAGACGGCAATGCCCTTGTAGGAGAATCGGTAATTTCAACAAATGAAAATAAACAGTCAACAGCATGGTTCTTGGACTTTGGACCAACGCAGCACATGTCTAGCAAGCGGGAGTACTTCACATCGTTCGAGCGTATGCTCGTCTGCCGATTCGCCTTGGAGATGGACATCTAGTGTACGCTGAAGGTATGGGTCGTATTGATGTATTAGCGTATAACGGAAAAACATGGGTATGAAAATATTTGTCAAATGTTCTTTACATGCCGGAAATTGAATATAACCTTTTTTCTATGGGAGCAACGCTTGCGAAAAATATGATTTTTAAATCAATTAAAGTTAAATGTACGTTTTATAAAGATAATGAAATCGCAGCAATGGGAGAAAAACCCGAGAAAAGTAATTTATTTATAATGAAAATAAAAATGGATAAAGTAGAAAACTCGTATTTTGCTTAAGATAGCGCGAATACACTTATTGAGAAAAATATGTTGCAGGTGTGGCACGAGCGTTTAGCCCACCAAAATTTTACGCATGTTAAGAATTTTCTTAAAAGAAATAATGTTAAAACAAACGAATCGAATCAGTTCTGTGATGCTTGTGCCCTCGGTAAAATGCATAGAAGTCTCTTTCCATCTAGCGAAAATCATACAACTAGAATAGGCGAAATAATTCATTCAGACCTATGTGGGCCAATGGAAACTAATTCCATCGGTGGCTCTCGATATTTTTTATTATTTAAAGATGATTATTCGCAGTATATTGATATTTACTTTTTGAAACGTAAAAACAAAGTGAAAGACTGTTTCATTAATTATATGCAACGCTTAGAAAAAGAAACAAGCATTAAAATAAATATACTAAGAACTGATAATGGCTTAGAATATGTTAATAAAGAATTGAGTGAAATATTTTTTAAAAACGGTATCAAGCATCAAAGAACTGTTGTTCACACGCCCCAACAAAACGGCAAAGCCGAACGCGAAAATCGCACGCTTGTAGAAGCGGCGCGCACGATGTTACTCGCTAAAAATCTACCAAAAGATCTGTGGGCAGAGGCCATAAATACAACAGGGTACTTACTAAATAGGAGTAGAAAAACTAGCATTCCGGGTAAAACTCCGTATGATTTTTGGCACGGAAATAAATGTAACTTCAGGTATTTTAAAATTGTCGGTACTGAGGTTTATGCACACATTGATAAAAATCAGAGAAGAAAATGGGATGCGAAATCTAAAATCGGTATTTTTGTCGGTTATGACAAAAATATAGAAACAAAGAAACATAGAAACATAGAAATATAGAAACAAACAATAATGAGCATGATTTTTGCATTTTTGAAACACCTTATAACACAAATCAACCGGAACATGATATTATAAACAATTTGGAAAATGAAAATAATGTATCCGAAAATGTAGAAAACGAAAATGTAAATCAGAACATAATTGTACCCGAACAAGCAAACGAACAAGGATATAATTTGCGAAACCGTAGAAATTTGCAACCACCAGACCGTGGTAACATAGTAACCAATTATATGTTTGATTTTGAAAGCATTGAAGATTTGTTTATTGCGGATTTTGATGAACCAAACAACTACGAGCGGGCAATAAATAGTGAGGAATCAAAGGCTTGGCGAGAAGCTATGAATGAAGAAATTTTAGCACTCAATAAAAATAAGACTTGGATTGTAGTTAATGCACCAGAAAATGCAAAAATACTCTCTAATAGATGGGTTTATAAAATAAAAGCAAATCCAGATAAAAATAATGTAAAATTTAGAGCACGATTAGTCATAAAAGGTTTTCTTCAAAAAAAGGATGTAGATTATAAAGAAATATTTAGCCCCGTGGCGAGATACAATTCGATTCGAGTCTTCTTAGCTATAAGCGCTTCAGAAAACATGCATTGTATGCAATTCGATGTATAATCAGCGTTCTTGAACAGCGATCTAAAAGAAACCGTGTATATGCACCAACCTGAAGGTTTTGAAGACGGATCGGATAAAGTATGTTTGTTAAAAAAAAGTTTGTACGGATTGAAACAATCTGCCAGATGCTGGAACACGAAATTTGTAAAGTGTTTAGAGAAATTTAATTTACATCCTACGGATGCTGATCCGTGCGTTTTTATTAGTAAAGCTGATAAAGAAAAACTATTTCTAATAATTTACGTTGATGACGGTGTAATCGCGTCGAAAAGTAGAGAAAGACTATATCTGTTTCTAAAATATCTCGAAGAAAATTTTGAAATAACGTTTAATTCTCTAAAAACCTTCTTAGGTGTAGAAATTAATACATTGTCAAACGGTTCGTTGTTCGTACATCAAGAAACATACGCTGAAAAGATTGTGAGTAAATTTAACTTAGATTATGCAAATAGCGTCCGAATACCGGCTGATCCAAACAGCATCTGTGCTATTTTTGAAAATGGTGGGGATGGGAGTGCGAACAATGTTCCGTATAAAGAAGCTATCGGTAGCCTCATGTTTCTCGCAACCATAACCCGTCCGGACATTGCATTTGCGGTGGGAGTGCTTAGCCGATATGCGGAGAATCCATCGAAAATTCATTGGAATGCAATAAAAAGAGTAATAAAGTATATAAAAGGAACGACAGGTTACGGACTAATTTATAAAAGTTACAATGATTGTTCAAAAATATCAACGTATAGTGATGCGGATTATGCAAGTGACCACGCAACACGAAAATCAGTATCGGGTTTCATTGTCAAGCTAGGTGATAGTCTTGTATCTTGGGGATCTAAAAAACAGAGCACGATTGCTCTTTCCACTACCGAGTCTGAGTTTATTGCTGCGTGCACTGCTGCACAAGAGGTTATTTGGACCGAAAGATTGATTAAAGCTTTTTATGATAATTGCAAAATACCTGAACTATACGTTGACAATCAGAGAGCGATTCAATTGATAAAAGATTTGAGATATCACTGTCGTACAAAACACATAGACATTAAGTACAAGTTTATAAGAGAAAACTATAATAATGGCCTGTTTAGGATTGAATATGTTAATTCAGCGAATCAACAAGCAGACATTCTGACAAAAGCATTGCCTGTAAAATCATTTGAATATTTGCGAGATTTAATTCATGTAAGACCTCATCTATTGTAACTTGCGAATTATGTAATAAGAAATGTGGTTTTTACACACTTGTATATTCTAAGTGGGAGTGTTAGAAATATAGAATGCACAAGTGTGACTACCGCAATCGAAGCACTAGTGTAGTGCTGTGAGTTGGGCCTAAGAGGGAGCCATAGGCAACCCCTCTCACTCCGCGATGATCGCTCGTCCGCGTAGGATGTAACCATCCTTTTAGTTTTTCAATAAACGAATATTTCCATTACTCTGTGTGTCCATTTATTCAACATTCATTTTTCACGATTAAAACAACAATGTTGGTTTTAAAAATAAAACAAAAACTACGCGTAAAATTAAAAAATTAAAAATACTTCACATTTTTTGTTGAAAATTAATTTTGGTAACTGAAGATTTTACTATTCCATCTTCGGTTCAAAATTTAATTTTTTTAGTTAAAAATTCAACTATTTGATTGAGAATCCAAGTAATTGGTTGAAAATTAATTTTATTTTGTTGATAATTCACATATTTTTATAGAAAATTAATAATTTTGGTTAAAAATCAACTTTTTGATTAAAAATTCAACTCTTTTCTTTAAAAGTCATCTTTTTTCAGATTCACCAATTTATTTTAAAATTCATCTCTTTTCGAAAAATTAACTATCTTGTTGTAAATTTTTTATATTTTTCGTTGAAAATTAATTTTGGTAACAGAAAATGTTGAATATTCCAGTTTTGGTTGAATTGGTTTAAAAATTAGTTTGTAAAAGGAGATTAAAAACCTGTAAAGATTTCCAAATTATTAAAAATGTATATTTCTAAATATATCGAAAAATAAGCTTTTCAAAAACTTTAAAACGTTTTAAAGCAATAAAAAAATTTTCCTAAGATTTCCGGGACGATTTTTAATTATTTTTCATTTTGCAAAATTAATTTTAGGAAAACTAGGGAAACGATTTTAAAACATTTCGAATTATTACTTTTTCATGAAATTTCAAAAAAGAGTGAAGAAGATTTTAAAGCAAAATTTTTCAGGTTTGTAAGATGAGAATTGAAAAAAAATTAGGTAAGGCTAAGAGATGTTCAATTATTCTGCAAAAATTAACAAGTAATTCGAAACTTGTAAAGATTCCCAAATGTTTAAAAATGTAGATTTTTTGAAGATTTCGATGAAAAAGCTCTTCAAGGAATTATAGAGATTTCAAGAGAATAAAACTTAAAACAAAATACAGATTTTTTAAGAATTCCGAAAGAAATTTAGAATCTTTCTAAGAATTTTTGAAGTTTGCACGAAAATATACATTTTTTTTAATTAACATTTTAATTGATTTTTTATTTTGAAAAAATTTCAAAATATTTGAAAATATTTAACAAAGCTGTTTATAAATTTTGAAGAAATATGAAAGAATTTAAAGAAATTCTCTTATATTTTGATTTTGCAAAGATTAAAAAAAAAGTCAATCAAAGTGTAGATTCTTTAAGATTTCTAAATAAAAATATTGAGGGTTTTTATACAATTTAAAAGTTATAGAAAGAATAAAAAAATTGTCTTAAGAATCTATAAGATAAATTCATTAAGATTAGTTTCATTTATCAAAAATACTACCAAAAACAAACAAATATTCAATTTTAAAGTTATTTTTGGTTAAATAAAAAAAGTATGTTACGAAAACGGTTTCTTTCATACAAATCAAACATTTTTCTGAAAGTGGTCTTGAAAGATTCACGTGTAAGGTATGTCTTTATTTTCATTGAATTTCCTGTTTATTGAAGAGATTATGTTTGTCGTGACAAGCTAAATTAGGTAAGCTAAAATAGATGATTCGTGAAATTTATCATTATTTTTCACTTTCAAGAAATAACTGGTAAACTAACTTATGTAGGTGGCGGTTACAATATTTTTCAAACGCCACGATGTTTTTTTCTTCGAAATAACATTTTTCTTTAATATATATAAACTAGACATATGAAAATTTGCAATAATTTTGAAACCAATAGTCCAGCCACTACGATCTTTTAAACTCTTTCAAACAAAAATTGGGTATAACGGCTTTTCGAACCGGTCTGAAAAACTTTTATCGGGTCGTTTGGTGAACCCTGTCCTCATATGACCGCTAATTTTTACGGATAAATCATAATAAGTCTATTTTTTCAACCTTAAGTTATTCAAAAGAAAGAAATTAAGCTTTTTAAAGACAAGACAAAAAAAGCCGAGTTTGAAAAAAGCTCTCATGCTCTGGATATTTTGGCTTTGTACTTAACTATTATGTTTAAACTTCCCATCACTAATTTCCTTAGTTTAATTTTTTATTTAATAAGCTGTTTTTCCTAATATGCGTCGTATGCTTCAAGTTCCTCATTCTTGTGCAAACATCGTTTGTAATGTTGACAAATCTGTATTCTAATGATAAGAATCCGGTATACCTAATTCTAGAAAGTTCTCGAATGCCCCCACAAAGTGAGAACTTTCACAATTAATGCGGGTTCGATTTTTTTTCACACCCATTCAGTTCCTTTCTGCGACTGCATACTTTCCTATGAAAATGGGGAAACAATTCTACTTGAATCTCCTGATAGTTTCGGTGGTTTTGGGGCAAGGAATTGTGGTCGCATCGGAAGAAAATAAAGGTTTGTGAGTTGGAATTTCCTTCAGATGAAATCTTTGTGGAAAGAAGATAAAAAATCACATATATATTATTGAAAAATATGGCAATATTTGAAGGGTGGCATTCTAAAAGTTCATAAACGGTATTTTGATGATTTTGCACGAGGGACAAAAAACGTTATAATATATCGAATTTTTCATTGAAACAAGCAAGTAATCCTATTTCTAAAGAAGAAATGCAGATCAGGACATTTGTTTGATGCATTGCAGTATCTGAAATCAAAAATCTGATTCAATGCAATAATAATTTTGTGGTAGCATATTGTACAGTAATGTACACCTACGTGGCACGAGAATAGATAAGAAGCGTGACCTGACAAAATGAAGCATCAGGGACAGAATGAGTAAAGTGTTGTCATTAGCCTTTTATTGACTCTATCATGTATGAAGAGCTATTTTCATGTACTTCAAGACCATTATAATATTCGTCTTGGAAAAATGTTTCAACTTTTTTTTTCATCACAATTGAATTGTTGCAGCACAGAAATAGATAACCAAAATTTCTATCATACATGGGGTTGATTGCATGAAAAATATTTACAAACTAGCTGTGAATTCGATCTCGAGTGTTTCCACTTTGTTTGTATGTATAATTATATGGTGCTCATTTCGCGAGCACTTTGCTTCCCGTTAGCCAATGTATTTGCTTCCTCATAGAGGAAGCATTAGTTATTTTTTTGAATAATAGACAAACCAAAGTCTTCATTTTGATCAATTTAAAAATAGAAATCTACAAAAAATGCAAAACTACAAAATAATACAAAAAAAATCTGCCCGCTTCGCGGGCACATTCTCATGGCGCACTTCGCTCGCAAGTTTGAGCGCGCCTACGGCGCGCGACTGTTGGATCTCGCGCTTCGCGCTCGATTATGTATTCACCTCGCGCTACGCGCGAGAAAAAGTTTGTTTGCAAATATTATAAAATTATCAAAACCTCTACATATTAAGTGATTGTTAAATTTGTTTTTATTTTAAACTGAAAAGGAACTTTATTTACTCAAGGTTCTATCGACCTTAAGGAACACATTCTCATCCAGACACTCGCGCTTCGCGCTCGATATTTGATTTGAAAATCATTTGAACCGTATGATAGAAACAAAAAAGTTTGAGCGCACTTACGGCGTGCGATTTGGTAAATACACTGAGCGCGCACTTTGTGCTTCGTGTTATATGTTCTTCATATACAAATTACTAAATTTGTATTTGATTTTAAATGAAAAGTAATGATATAATTCAGGCGACAAATTTTATTAGTTAACATTTTATTTTAGCTTGTGCCGTTTATCAAAAAAGTTAATTTTTTCATTTTGAATATATTCTTACCACAAAAATTGATTACGGGTTTGTAAGTCTTTTTTGAATGCACAATTTTTGTTCATTTATATGTTTTCGTACCTTGCATTGTTTTTTCAAAAATTTGATTTTTTTACTGTCAATGTTATTTTCACGAATAAAACAAAAACCACGCATCCTATCGAAACATGAGTCACAATAAATTTGTACCTCTTCCTTGGATGAACAAATTTTGTTTTGGTCATTTTTTCGTAGCTGGTAATATTCGTCTGAAAATTTGATTTTTCTATTTTCAATGCTGTTTTTTACGAATAAAACAAAAACTACGCGTTATATCAAAAAGTGAATGATAAGAAATTTGTAGATCTTTTTTAGGTGCACAATTTTTGTGAGATAATCTTTTCTGGTATCTTGCATAGTTTGACAGCAAAATGGCTTTTTTGATTTTTCATTAATTTTTTGTGCGATCAAAATTTGAATTTTTTATTTTTCAAAAAATTCAAAAAGTTGTTAGGAAAATATTATAGGTTGTTCAGGAATCAACGTTTTTCTCCTCTTGACTTTTTTTCATATCGTGCGTTTTTCGGCTTAAAATGTTCATTTTCGTTTGTTTTTTGGAATTTTGAAAATGCTATAACTCCAGTAATTTTTTTTTATCACAAAAAGTCATAAGAATATTTTGTTCGTCATTTTGCGTACTCCTAACAACCGTACATAGAATTTTCAAATCTTCAAAAAAAGTGGTCTCAAAAATTTTCAAAATGTGCTCACTTTTTGGATTTTCATCCAAAATAGCTCAATCAAATCTGATCATTTTTTCGAAAGTTATCGTGGCTACAGACAGACAGACAGACAGACAGACTACAGACAGACAGACACCTTCGTAAAAATCGTTTTTTCTGACTCAGGAGGTCTCAAAACGTGGAGATTTGATGAAAACCGACTATGTCAAATTTTACATAAAACCAATACCTTCTCATTAGAATGAGAATGTAAAAATTTGCAACACAAAGAAAATTCAGACAAATCAAATTCTGTATTCGAAATGATAATTTTTTGAGCTGGAAAAGGGAAGGGTAAAGTTCCGTCGCACCCTATCCCTTTCCCAGGTTTATGATTTCTTTACAAAAATTGTCATTTTTGAATCAACACAACTTTTCTATTCTTGCATCAACTTTAAATTATGAAAATGAGAAAATTTTTAATATAAGAATCGTTTTTAAAAATATATAAAATACTATAACTTCCCTGCTCTTCGATAAAATGTATTAATATTGTGGGTCAATCGATTCGTCTCAAACTGAGGAAACTTATATATATATACTTGCATCAACTTTGAATTATGTTATCGAAACAAGTTTTACTATAAAAAAATAATTTTCAAAATATATAAATTGTCATAACTTTCCTACGCTTCAGTAAAATGTATTAACATTAAGATCAATCGATTCGTCTCGAATCAACACATCTTTTCTGTTTTTGCATCAACTTTGAATTATATTAATGAAAAAAGTTTTACTATAAAAAACCGATTTTCAAAATATCTAAATTACCATAACTTCCCTACTCTTTAATAAAATGTATTATTATTATAGGTCAATCAATTCGTCTTGAACCAAGGAATCTTTTATATTTTTGCATCAACTTTGAATTATGTAGAAGAAAAAAGTTTTACTATAAAAAACCGTATTTTTAAATATTATGCATTACCGTAGCTTCCTTTCTCTTCAACAAAATGTATTAATATTATATGTCAATTGATTCGTCTAGAATTAACACATCTTTTCTGTTTTTGCATCAACTTTGAATTATGATAATGAAAAAAGTTTTACTATAAAAACCCGATTTTCAAAATATATATGTAAGTTACCATAACTTCCCTACGCTTTAACAAAATATATTAATATTATAGGTCAATCGATTCGTCTCGAACCAAGGAATCTTTTATATCGTTGCATCAACTTTGAGTTATGTTAATCAAAAAAGTTTTACTATAAAAAACCGATTTTTCAAATATTATTAAGTGCTCAGAAAAAATGCAACAAATATTTTAAGAAATCCTATTGTCAGTTTCAAGATATTAGTCGGTAAAATAAATTTAAATCTAAATTTCATCAATTTATCTGCGACCGTTTTCAAGTTATCGTGTTCACAAAAAAGCGTGACATCCACAAATCCATTCATCCACACATCAACACACACATCCACACACCCTCATCCGGACAATTGCTTAGAACATTGTATTAGACATTTTGCTTCCTCATAGAGGAAGCTTTGTAATGTTAACATTTTCCAAAATTTTTAAATTCATTTAATTAAACCTTCCCCAATTTAAAAATGTCTAATACAATGTTCTAAGCAATTATCCGGATGTGTGTTTGTGTGTGTGTGGATGTGTGGATGTGACCGAAGGATTTCTAAAAATATTTGTTGCATTTTTTTTGAGCACTTAATAATATTTGAAAAATCGCTTTTTTATAATAAAACTTTTTTCTTAAACATAATTTAAAGTTGATGCAGAAATATAAAAGATACCTTGGTTCGAAACAAATCGATTGACTTATAATAATAATACATTTTATTAAAGAGTAGGGAAGTTATGGTAATTTATATATTTTGAAAATCGGTTTTTTATAGTAAAACTTTTTTCATCAACATAATTCAAAGTTGATGCAAGAACAGAAAAGATATGTTGATTCGATTCGAATCGATTGACCTTCAATAATAATACATTTTATTGAAGAGTAAGAAAGCTATAGTAATGCATAATATTTGAAAATACGGTTTTTTATAGTAAAACTTTTTTCTTCAACATAATTTAAAGTTGATGCAAGGATATAAAAGATCCCTTGGTTCGAAACGAATCGATTGACTTATAATATTAATACATTTTATTAAAGAGTAGGGAAGTTATTGTGATTTATATAATTTGAAAATCGATTTTCAATAGTAAAACTTTTTTCACTAACATAATTCAAAGTTGATGCAAGAACAGAAAAGATGTGCTGATTCGAGTCAAATCGATTGACCTTCAATATTAATACATTTTATTGAAGAGTAAGGAAGCTATGGTAATGCATCATATTTGAAAATACGGGTTTTTATAGTAAAACTTTTTTCTTTAACATAATTTAAAGTTGATGCAGAAATATAAAAGATCCCTTGGTTCGAAACGAATCGATTGACTTATAATAATAATACATTTCATTAAAGAGTATGACAGTTATGGTAATTTATATATTTTGAAAATCAGTTTTTTATAGTGAAACTTTTTTCATTAATATAATTCAAAGTTGATG
>CAKNYM010052811.1:276308-305733 GCA_932195095.1 Andricus curvator
AATGCACAATATTTGAAAATACGGTTTTTTATAGTGAAACTTTTTTCTTCAACATAATTTGAAGTTGATGCAAGAATATAAAAGATTCCCTGGTTCGAAACGAATCGATTGACCTATAATATTAATACATTTTATCAAAGAGTATGGAAGTTATTGTGATTTGTATATTTTGAAAATCGGTTTTCTATAGTAAAACTTTTTTCACTAACATAATTCAAAATTGATGCAAGAACGGAAAAGATTCCTTGATTCAAGGCTCCAAACAGAAAAACTTTTTTCATTGACATAATTCAAAGTTGACGCATGAATAGAAAAGACATTTTGATCCTAAGTTTTCAAATAGTGTAATTCTGACAATTTTTGCAAAGAAATCATAAAGCTGGGAAAGGGATAGGGTGCAACAAAACTTTTCCCATCCCTTTTCTAGATCGAAAAATTATCATTTCGAATAGAAAATTTGATTCGTCTGATTTGTCTTTGTGTTAAAAAATTTTTTTGTATTATTTTCTAGTTTTCCATTTTTTGTACACTTCTATTTTTGAATTGATCAAAATAAAGACTTTGGTTTGTCTATTATTGAAAAAAATAACTAATGCTTCCTCTATGAGGAAGCAAATACATTTGCTGACGGGAAGCAAAGTGCTCGTGAAATGAGCACCATACATATAATTATAAATACAAGCAAAGTGGAAACACTCGAGATCGAATTCACAGCTAGTTTAAATTGGGGAAGGTTCAATTAGATGAATTTAAAAATTTGGGAAAATGTTACCATTACAAAGCTGCCTCTATGAGGAAGCAAAAAGGAAACACGCATTGTAGTAAATTGATACTTACTACAGATTGATATTTTTGGAAATTATTGTCATTTGATGAAGAAAGGCAATATATTTTCTATTCGCGATTTCGAAATAAGGGATAAACTCAGGAAATTAGTGGCGGGGAAGTAGCGGAAATGAGAAAAGTGAGTCTGGCACGGAAAAGATAAGAAGCGTGACGCGACAAAATGAAGCATCAGGGACAAAGTAAGTAAAGTGTTGTAATTGAAGGCAAGTGGAGAAATTATTAGAAATGATGGTTAGCAGGAAGGTGGGTGAGAGCTGGGTAGATAGTAGGGGAGGAAAGGTGTTATCTAAACAAGCGAGGAGAGGGGGGAGTAGTGTTGGAAGAAGTACGGGATGAGGTGAGAAAATGATGAAGTGATAGGAGGGGAAGTAGGTGAAACGAAAATGTCTGTCATACTCTTTTATCGCAATCTTTAACTTTGATTTTCTCGAAACGAATTTTTTTTTTGATCAAACCTTTTGTATTCTTATTCAGCATCCCCATATGTTGAAGTAAGTTGCGCATTTTGTAAAAATGAAAAAATCGTTTTCCAATCGTAAGTACAATGAACCATATGAAACGCTGAGTGCAAAAGGGAATGAAAAAAAAAAACGTACGGAGGAAAAGCGAGCCAAGAATTAAGGGGGGAGGTTCCCCCACTTTGCTTCTTTACATCACGTGGACGCTTTCTCTCCTCGACGGTCAACTCGCTCCTCTCATTCAATGAGAGGAGCCAGCCTCGTGTAAAGCCGAAAATGCACGAGCAGGAACCCAAGGTTTTCAGAATATTTTTCCTTGATTATGCCCTGATAGGGTCAAACATGGTACAAAAAACCGTCGTGAAATTACAAATGAAAACTGTACTCTGTATAAATTAATTAAAAAAATTAAAAATAATGATACCTTTTATAAATATTCCTAAATTTTATTTGAATATGATACACATTGATTTTTATTTAAAAAATTCTTGTAAATAGTGGGTCATTTTTTAAATTTTACGACATTTTTGTACTATTTCTGACCTAAGGGAATAGATTTCAGGAATGAAATTATAAAAATATCTCAGTTTTTTTTGTAGAAATTTTTATTTGGAATATCTGAAAGATTGCAAAATTTTGTCAACAATCCTATATGAAAATTATATTTATATAAACTTAAAATAAGCAAAAAAAAAAGTTAAGAAATAGTTATTCGAAATTTTTATTTTGTATACAAAAATATGTTTTGCCTTAAATTATAATTTTGTTGAAATTTTTCTTTTTTCTTCATTAAAAAATTTTTTGATTTGATAATTTATTTATTTGGTTGAAATTTTATTCTTCGAAAGTTTATTTCAACTGTTTTAATTGAAAATTAGAAATTTTCCATTGAAATAGCAATTATTACATTTTTTTGTGGAAAATTCAGCTTTTTTATTGAAAATTCATCTTTTTTGGTTGAAAATTCAACTCTTTACTCAAAACTGATATTTTTTGTTGAAATTATGATTGACATACAGAAATATTAAAAAATCTTCAAAAATTTTCTTAAGAATCTTAGGAAAATTATATTCATATCTATAACCGTAAAAATAAATAACTTAAAGAATAAACAGTTATTCGAAATTTTTATTTTGTATTCAAAATTATGTTTTGCCTCTAATTATAGTTTGGTTGTAATGTTCCTTTTTTCTTGACTGACAACCGTTTTTACTTGAAAATTTATTCATTCTGTTGAAAACTAATTTTTTTAAGTTAAACTCAACCGTTTTTTATTTGAAATAAATTTTTTTTTTATTGAAATGGCAATTATCACATTTTTCGTTGAGAATGATTCACATTTTTACATTGTATCGACTTGTTAAATGTATCTTGAACGTTTTCTACTCTCAGAAAACCACGATAATCTCAAAAACGGGCATCTGACCCCTTTTTAGAGATTTTACCTTGATTTTTGACCTTTCTCAAGTCACAAAAGCAAATTTCTCATGGCATATTTTTTGCGTCAAATTTTCCGCTCTTTTTGAAACCGCAGTGAAAAATAGGGGTTGCCATTCAAAAAAATCGTCCTGACCTTCCATTGACCTTGAAAATGGACCTCAAGGTTAAAATTAATAGTACCTGTTATAGTTTTTCACCAGCGAAGTATATTAAATAATATGATATTAATGTTTTTTGTCTAAATGTCCTAAAATCAATATTTTTTTAATATTGATTCTTAATTTTATAAGTTGTGAAAAAAATCTGTCTAGATCCACTGGGATTCGAACTCCAGGTCTTTCAGATTTCCGGTCTGATGCTCTAATCAACTGAGCTATGGAGAGACGTGAAGATTTTCTTCAAGAATTGTAAGCATTGTGAAGAAAATCTTCTCGTCTCTCAGTAGCTTAGTTGGTTAGAGCTTCAGACCGGAAATCTGAAAGACCTGGAGTTCGAATCTCAGCGGAGCTAGAGAGATTTTTTTCACAACTTATAAAATTGTTAATCAATATTAAAAAAACATTAACATCATATCAATTAATAGCACCGTTGAATGACCCCCTATGTTTTGTACAATTTTTGACTGAACAATTTTTTCGTGGATAGAGTATTTTAAGAAATATTTGTATCCATAGATTAAAATGGACCACCTTGTATATTGTTATATTTTTTCCCTCTACTATAATATTCTATGAGAAATGTATTTCTTCCTTCAATGAACTTTCATTGAAATATTCTTTAATTGGAATTCTTTTAATAATTTTAATTAGAAGATTTTGAAATTATTAGTATTTAATAATAATTTACAATGATAGATTTCCGCCTAATTCTGTTCTTGTGTCCCAAGTGTGTCACTACTTATCAAGTAGTAACCACAGTAGTAGCCACAAGTCGGGGGGTTTCAAACGTAAACAGTCAGGGCCGCCTGAACCGTTTTCAATTGGAATGCATAATATTGCGCAATATACTCGACTGAGAAATCGCGCACTGCGGCCCCTCCTAGGGGAGGGGCCGAGACCGGGGGACAGAATCCGAGAGTTGGGTGTAAATCTGATACAATACTCGTAGGGTTACACACGTCTTCTATTATTAATTAGAATATTTATAATAATGGTAATTGTATAATGTAATAAATGATGCTAATATGATAATTCGTATCCTTTTTGCAGAGGCGTCATCAGCTCTTCTTATTCGTCAAAAGCGTGCGTCTTCTTCATCTAGAAACATTCCAGTGCATCCGTTTCCGCAGAGCCCCACCCATCCTATGGGGTATGCCCCACCTGATGAATGGGTAGGACCCCTTCTTCCCGGTATGGTCCGGATTTTTCATGGTAACAACGAGATTGGCATGGGCGTTGTAGTCGCAACAGAGCCAAGTACTATCGTAGCGAAGGCTCACATTTTTCCTATACAAATTTATGCAGGAGAGTATCATGTTAAATACAGGGCCTACAATGGAGAGATTGTTAAACGCTATATAGAAGAAGTAAAGCCAGATGAAAAATACATAAGAAATCCGCAACCTTGGTGGCATAACGATATTTGCATGGTTCACACTGATCTTGGCCCGCAAAAGGCACCAGATCTCCTGAGAGTGCTCCTGCAAATAAAACTCTTCACACTCGACCAAGTTATGATGCTCTTTGACAGATTTTGAATCCTCCAAGAACGCTATTTGTTTTGATTTCTTTGATTGGAAGTGTAGACAATGACATGTAACATTTCGATGTATGGTTCGAGTCTTAAATTGAAGCGCTGAATAAAGAATTTTCTAAATATGACACTATTCTTTCCATTCTATTTATATTATACTCCTGATACTTTTGTTAATTCTTTTCAGCTGAAAAGTCTACCTTGAACTATTGAACTATTTGAGTTTTGATTGACAAGTTATTGGTTTTAGTTTAGAATTCTGTCGGAGAAGATGCTTGTGTCTGCTTCCGAGAGACTCTTTCACTGATGTTATGTCCTACGATGCGGCTTTGAGGCACGCCCAGGTATGCATAAGTCTCTTCAGTGTCAAGATGTCTAATAACACTTACATCCACAAGGTCTGGATCCTCGTGAACGCCAGTCATCTTTCCTTCCTTCAAATCAATGCTGGAACACTTGTCCAATCTGAAGTCTATATCAAACTCTCCTCGGTACCTCTTGACGTTTTTCGTTGTCACACAAAAATTTCCAGCTGAGATAGTAAATCTAGTTTCCCAAGAGGGCATCAATCTCTCTATCCATCTCACCATGTGTTGTGATGTTGCAGAATTTTTGCAACTTACAAATTCAATTTTATGTAGAAAATCTTCAAATCAAAAGCTCTCGTGTTTACACGGTGAGTAGGAAAATTCGGCACTCCTCTCTTTTGTCATATTGTTAAGTTATTTTATTTTATGTTTTATTTCATTATCTTGTTTTTTTTTATAATTCTCACTTCTATCTTTAAGGATTTAGGGCGGTTTTAATGTGTTGTTGTTAAATTTCTTAATTTCTCAGTCTCGAGCGAGAGTGGTGAAGGTTTCCTCCACCTACGCAAACGATCGATTGCATTCATCACCACCTCCACCTTCATCAGATCTTCGCATTTCCGGTTCCTTTGCATTCATGGATTTTCATTGGCTATCCTTCTGACATCGGAGGCAGGATGAACAATTCTGCAATTGACAGGACGCGCTGATGGGCTGATGCGTCTTTGCAGACGCATCTGTCAATTAGCAGGTTCTCTCGGCAGCCTGCATCTTTTTCCAGCCACGATGTTCGTACATCTCTCTCCACACAGGCTCAATTCCTCGAACAATTCTGTTGTTTAGGATAGCTATAAAGATCTTATACAGCGTGTTCGAAGAAGTTATCGTCATGTAATTTTCTGAGTTGGAGAAGTTGCCTCTCTTCGGTAGAAGTATAGTGCGTCCTAACACCAGCCACTGCGAAATGGGCGTTTTCGACTTTAAATATTAAGTAAATATGTGCGCCTAAAGTTGGTGTGTTGAAGTAAACTTCTTCCATCAGATGTTCGTGATACCATCTGGTCCTGCAGCAGAAAAGTTCTTCGTACCCTGAAGTGCTTTTTTCACCTTTTCGGCAGTGATTGATGGACATTCCTCCGCACATGTTATGAGGCTGTTGCAAAACTGCTTGAAGCGGATGATATTTTCGGTATCTTTTTTTAACTTTAGTATTTCTGGGATCTTGTGAACCTCTCTTCAAAAAGTCTCTACCTCGTTGAGCTTTTGTGGATTTTTGACAGAAACAGGGTGATCACTGAAGAGGCGCGATGGGCCAGCGAGAAACTGTTGATGGCCCCTGATCAATCTATGTTATCCCTCGGATGTATTCCCCTCCTTGCGTCAGATAACACCCGTCTTTTGTCAACAATATGCTGCTTGATTGTCAGCAGCTTTGACTTGTTCAGCCTGTGACTCAAGATCCTCATTTTTAGGGCGAACTTTCGAACCCTTTCTCTCTTGCCCATCCAATATTCTGGTTCAGTTGATGCAAGCGTCCTTTGGTCTCTTGAACCATCGCTGGTTTCCGCCTTCGATTTGAATCAGCCAAAGGTCTCGCAGTACCATAAACTGAAAAATTGGTGGTCCAGAGGTCAGATTCCTCCGAGATATCCTCACGAAGGGAGGCATCCATTTCAGCCAGATTTTGGGGCTAAGGAGGAACCTGGATATTAATGTTCCTGCTTTTACTGAAATCGCTATCATCTCTTAGGAGGTGTCTGCCTTCCGCGGTTGGTCTTAATGTCGCTTCCCCATCTTCGTCTGCAGCTTGTTCAAGCAGCAGTTGGGGAAGCGCTCCGCGTACATATTCATTTTTGAAGAGGTAGGCGCATTGATTTCGCAATGACTGATGCGAAACGTGCTGGAGCTCTGGGTGTTTCTGGCACCACAGAGTGTGCATACGCGCCAATGAGTAAGACCTCAAGACTTATTTATGGCTCAATGGCAGACTCATGGTCCACGTACTCTAGACTATATGATAGTTTGGTAAGTAGTTATCTCCTATATGGGGAGCAGGTTCGGGGTCAGAACTACTTGAACCTTTTAGAGAAAACTCAGCTATCCTTCCCGTGAATTCGCCGAATTACGCAGTACGCCTAGAAACAGGTATATTGCTGTTTGCATGCAGGGTCTTGGAAAGAACAATGTCTTGGTTTGACAAAATATATAACAAGGAAAATTCTCGGTACCCAAGACAGTGTCTGTCTAGATTAATGGCAAGCAAGGCTTGGCGCGGATACGTCTGATTATTAAACACTCAACACATATTTCTTTATATTGGAAAAGGTATGAGCTGCCTAACCTTGAAAGATGTTGTTTTTGCTTCGCGGACGTTGAAGATTTTCATCACTTTTCATGTGAATATCGGAAATTTAAAGTCATTAAGGATAGTTATTTTTAAGAGTCGATAGAGTTAGTAGACCAGAAGATGTTGTGCAAGAATGTTTTATTTGATGCATCAATGTCCACGATCAAAAGAATGATGAAGATGATCAAAAAAATGTTACAGAATTAGTTAACCAACATTTATATTGAAAATGGATTTATTGCATACAAAAATCGTAAAGATCAAATACGCATCAGTAATTTTGTTTCCAACTCTTTATCATTGACATTTTCTGAGATTATTATCATTTAATGAAGAAAAGCAATATATTTTTTTCTTAGGATTTCAGCATTAGTAACATATTTGTACAGTAATATTTATATACGTGGCACGGAATAGATAAAAAGTATGACACGATTTCAAATCAAACATCAGAGACAGAATATGTCAAGTCTTCTAATGAAGCTTTTATTGTTCAAGATATCATTTTTTGATGCAATAATTTTAAAACAAATATTTCAAATTCTAGATACAATCAAGTTACAACTTTAACGTAGTCTTATTCATTTTTACCCTTGCATCAATAATATTTTTTTAAACTACCATTGTTTAATAAAGAAAAATAACCGTGGTGGGATAGGGAATATAAAAATATGAAAAGAAAGGTGAAGAGGAAGTACAATAAGTGGAAAGAGGGTAATGCGAAAAGGGATTAGTACGTAGAAATGAGGAAGGGGTTTAGATTGATGTGTAAGAAGAAAGAACAGGAAAAGGAGAAAGATCTTAAAGAGGAGTTAGGAAATGTGAAGACAGAGGGAGTATAAAAAAGGAGATAGGAATAGACAAGAAAATTATAGAGCGATTACGCTAATGAATACGGCGTATAAAGTATACGCGATGGTGATGGCGGAGAGGCTGCGGAAGGATGTCAAGGGGAAAGGAATATTGCCGGAGACGCAGGCGGGTTTTGGGGCTGGTAGGAGTACTATCGACAATGTCTACGTTGTGCAGCACGTGGTGAATAGAGATTTAGCAAAGAAGAGGTCAAGAGTGTACGCGTTTTTGGTGCATCTAAAAGGCGCGTTTCCTTCGGTGGATAGGGGGAGGTTGTGGGATACGATGGAGGATGGGGAAGTGGAGAGAGGCCTGATCGAAAGGGTAAGGGAGATATATGAAAAGAGCAAAGAGAAGGTGAGAGGAGGGGAGAGGATTTCGGAGGGATTCTGGATGGATAGGGGGTTGCGGCAAAGGTGTTCGCTTAGCCCAACGCTTTTTGCGATTTTAATTGCGGATATGGAAAGTAAGCTGGAGGCCCGGGTGGTAGGAGGAGTCAGGATAGGAGGTGTTGGAATTTCGTCACTAGCGTATGCAGATGAAATAGTGTTGCTGGCAAGAAGCGAGGAGGTCTTAAAGGAGATGAAGAAGTTGTTGAGAAGATACCTGGATAAGAACAGGTTAGAGCTGAATGCGGAAAAGTCCAAGGTTATGGTGTTCAGAAAAGAAGGGGGAAGGGATAAGGGAGGGGAGTGGAAGTGGAAGGGAAAGGCGGTGCAGGAGCTGAAAGAGTTTGTGTACCTACGCTTCTTGTTTCGGAGAAATGGTGGAGTGGATGGTCACATAAAAGAGAGAGTGAGGAGGGCAAATGTGGTGATGAGGCAGGTGTGGGGGTTGGGAAAGAAGTTATTCGCAGATGATTTCGGAAGGAGAATAAAATTGTTTCACTCACTAGAGATGAGTGTGCTATTGTATGAAGTAGAGGTGTGGGGGTGGAAGGAAAGTGAAGAGGAAGATAGAACAAAGGAGAGGTATGTAAAGTGGACACTAGGGTTGGCAAGGAACACGCCGAATTATATTGTCAGGAGAGAGGCAGGGAGAACGAGTGTAGGGATTCTAGCGGGTAGACGGGCGTGTAAATATGAGGAGAAATTTTTGGAAGAGGGAGGAAGTAAGCTGGTTAGGGAGTGTTGGTGGGAGTAGGAGAACAGGAGAGGGGGTGAGAAGTTGGAGGTAGAAAGGGAAAGGTATTTCAGAATGAATGGACTGCAGATGGATGAAGTGAGAAGGTTGCACGAGGAAGGAAGGAAGGTATATGAGTTGGTTAAGAAAAATGGCATGGAGTCAAGGTTTAATGGGAACTATGTGTGGATTATGTCAAGGGCGAGAGCGCAATATTTATGTGAGAAAGGAGAGAAAGGAAGTCAGGAGATTATAGCGAGGATGAGATGTGGGTGCATGGAGATTGGTTCTGGCTCTCCAGGGAGAAGAGGATGTGTGAACTGTATGGGAAAGGGGATGCAAGAGTGGAGCACTGGTTGGAGGAGTGCGTAGAGGTGGAAAGGAGTGGGATAAGCATGGAGGTATTGATGCATGAAAGGGGAGACAGAAGGGCAGTAGCATGGGTAAAGGGAGTGTTGGGTAAGATGGAGAAGAAAAGAAGGAAAAGAAATAGAGAAGGAAAAATTGTAAATAGGAGTTAAAGTAGATATAAGTAATCTTTAAATATTGTAAATAGTAGATAAGTATTAGGTATTAGCCGCGACAGCAGAGTTTGGCAGTGCAAGGCAATGCGAGGTACTGCGAAAAGTAGGGACATGCGAGCGAGGCGAGGCGAAGCGAGGAAGGCAAGGCGATAAAAACGTGCGGTCTTAGTTATAAGGTATGGATTGATGTTAGTTTTTTAAGGGTTAGTTTTAAGAAAATTCCGCAAAAAATGGAAGTGTAAGCAAGTCAATTTTTTAAGGCCAGCAGGCTGAAAAATAAACGTTTATCTATCTATGAAGAAAAATAATATAATTTCTCTTTCGGGTTTCGATATGAGGGATGGAGAAGTGAGTGGAAAAGAAGAGTAGGAAAGGAAGGTAGTGCGGAGATATTAGGGAGGGGAAGTAAAGTGTGAGTGACGAGAAGTAGAGGAAAATTAAATGTTTTTATTCAATTTACAATTTTTAAAACAATTATTATTCGTTTGAAAAATATATTTTTCTCGGTAAGTCCAAAGAATACCGTTTTTATTATGAATTTAATAGAAAACTGCTATTTTGCAGTTTTTGGGTCACTTTCCAAGCACATTAACAATGGTTTAAAATAGGGGTGAGTAGTCAAAATTAAAACTTGAGAGAATGGGAGAGAGAGAGAGAGCTCCTTCAGTGTCTCTGACACGCGACACAACGCTTGTGTCGGAGGCCTGCGTTACACTTTCGAGTCGTGGTTTCACTGGACTCAGACGCGACTCCCCATATCGAGGTCTAATATTTTTACACATCAAAAAGTGTTTCGATCTTCAAAATTATATTTTCAGTTATTTTTAGGGCGACCTTCGTAATCAGTGAATAAAAATACATCGATACTTGCTGTTTGCAATTTCAAATTCGGACGTGAAAAAACAGCAGTCCAGCCACTACGATCTTTCAAACTTTCAAAAACAAAATTGGGTATAACGGCTTTCAGAACCGGTCTGAAAGACTTTTATCGGGTCGTTTGGTGAACCCTGTCCTCATATGAACGCTAATTTTTACGAATAAATCATTGTAAGTCCATTTTGCAACCTTAAGTTATTCAAAAGAAAGAAATTAAGCTTTTTAAAGGCAAAAAGAACCTGAGTTCGAAAAAAGCTCTCATGCTCTGGATGTTTTGGCTTTGTAGTTAACTATTCAATATTTAAACTTCCCACCACTGATTGCCTCAGTTTAATTTTTCAGTCAATAGGCTGTTATTTTTTTTCTAAAATGCGTCGTATGCTTCAAGTTCCTCATTCTTGTGCAAACATCGTTTGGAATGTTGTCAAATTTGTATTCTAATGATAAGAATCCAGTATACATGATTCTAGAAAGTTCTTGAAAGAAGTTTCACAATTAATGCGGGTTCGATTTTTGTTCACACTCGTTCGGTTCCCTTCTGTGACTGCATACTTTCCTATGAAAATGGGGAAACAATTCTACTTGAATCTCCTGATAGTTTCGATGGTTTTGGGGCAAGGCATTGTGGTCGCATCGGAAGAACATATAGGTAAGTGAGTTGGAATTTTCTTCAGATGAAATCGAATTTTTCATTGACACAAGGCAGTAATCTTATTTCTAAAAAGAAATGCAGATCTGGACATTTGTTTGATGCATTACAGTATCTGAAATGAAAAATCTGAATCAATGCAATAATAATTTTGTGGTAGCATATTGTACAGTTATGTTCACATACGTGGCGCGAGTATAGATAAGAAGCGTGACGTGTCAAAATGAAGCATCAGAGCAGAATAAGTAAAGTGTTGTAATTAGCCTTTATTGACTGTATCATGTACGGAGAGGTATTTTCATGTACTATGAGACTATTACAATATTTATCTTGGAAAAATGTTTCAACATTATTCTTCATCACAATTGAATTGTTGCAGCACAGAAATAGATAAACAACATTTCTATCGTACATGGGTTCATTGCATACAAAATACTTACAAAAAAGGAAATACGCATTTTTAGTGAATTGATACTTACTACACATTGATATTTTTCGAAATTATTGTCATTTGATGAAGAAAGGCAATATATTTTTTATTTGCGGTCTCGAAACCAGGGATAAACTCGGGAAATTAGTGGCGGGGAAGTATCGCAAATTAGAAAAGTGAGTGTAAGTGAAGGGAAGTGGGGAAATTATTAGAAATGATGGTGAGTAGGAAGGTGAGTGAGAGCTGGGTAGATTGTAGGGAAGGAAGGTTGTTATTTAAACAAGCAAGAAGAGGGGGAAGTAGTGTGTTATCGCAATCTTTAACTTTGATTTTCTCGAAACAGAATAATTTTTTTGGATCAATGCTTTTGTATTCTTATTCAGCATCCCCATATGTTGAAGTAAGTTGCGCATTCCGCAAAAATGAAAAAATTCGTTTCTCAATCGTAGGTACAATGCACCACATACCACTCTTGTGATATATTGGGAAAAAAACTTTTGCAAAAACAAATACTTTACAAATATATCGTATGGAATTTTAGTGAAATTCTCAGAGTTTGGATGAATTTTCACTGAAAATCTTGTCTGAAGAGAAGCAAACTTTGCAGTTTTATCTTCAATGCTTGGAATGGTCAGTCTAGGTAATTGTTTCAGAGGATAGGGCGGTGGAAGGAAATCATCAGGTAATATAGCACACAGGTCACTTCTTATTGATTGGCAGCAGTTTATATCATCACGTTTCGAGATTTGAAGCAGATATTGAAATTCTCTGACGTGTTTATTGTACCATTCATCAGATTCGTCTGCTTTAAGTCGATGGTTAGATGTGGTTTAAGGTTCGATATATTCAGCTTGAACAGCGTTCCCATCAATAATCTTTGAATTCCAAACTTCAGCCATTATTTTTTCTGCTTGTGCATCTAAATGTTTTCCGAGTGAATCATGAAATATAATCGAACCCGATAATTGATGACTCAATGGTGCCATTCTTCTCTTCACCCTGTTGTATGCACCGCGACCAGTTGCATTGGTTACAATAAATAGAGCGTCTAAATCAAATATCTTAAAATGTTTAATAGCGGAAGATATTGATTTTCCATATCTGTGATTCTCATCAGGAACTCCGTCAGAAGAAATTACTATTATTGGTTTCGGAATACCTTCTTCATTCAGAGCTAACTCCTAGAAAATCTCTAACTGCATTATCCTTTCCGAATCATAAGCATGAGTTTCTGCAGTTGCAAAAGAGTTTTCCCCACTTCTGATTGCGATGTACGTAGGTCCTGAGTAAGAAACCACTCAAATATTACCCATCATATCCTTATTGATCAATTTTCCAGCGTAAACGGAAGAAATAGGTTTGTGTTTATTAGCAACAACCCAGTCGTGATCCGGTAGTTAAACTCGATATTGAACGTGTGTTAAGAATGGAGATTGTCTAATAATAGCCGTTGTTCTTATTGGCACTCTTGCCTTGTCATCTTGGAATAAAAAGAAAACCTGCTCAGGACCTGGAAGAGAAGTAAGAGATTCTAATGCTCGGACACTTGAAGTGCAAAATTCCTGATCAGGATGAGTTTTATGCAAGTCTGATTGGACTCTGCATAATTTGCCAGAAACGGTTGACGCATGCCGTTTGCCTTTCGTGGAGTTTGATTTTCTTGGCAACAATTGAAGGTATGTTGCACTTCGACACAAAGAAAACCCCATTTCAAGTAATTCAACGTGTACATCATTCAGCGTTCTACAAGATCTTATTGTTCCTGTTCTTCGTCTTTCATCCACAGGAATTCCAGGAATGGCAATTTCGAGAATAGTTATAAGTAAATCAGACTGATCGATTATCATTCAGTCATTTACCTTTTTGCTGGGCTATTTCTATCTATTTTTGAGTGTATTAACTTGTTCATGGAAATTAATCCCATTTAGTCCAGTACTCTATGCTACTTCTACGCCTTTCTTTTGTTGAAGATGAGTCTTTTTTTTCTTGAAGATTATCATCAGCAATAATCATTGTTTCGTCTTCTGTTCGCATTTTCTAAATTCCTGCAGAGCTAGTTTCTTGAGATTCATCTTCAGTTGGCGAAACATTATTTTCTGACTAGTTCCGCAAATGGCCACTGAATAACGTACAATGTATTGTATTATTTTACTGTAAACCACGGAACCAAATCTAGGGATGATTATCAGCTGGCCCTCGAGAAATCTGACAAATGAAGAAAACAAAATAAAACAGAAAAATGTTCGGACAGTGATCATCATCATTATCAAAAGACATTCACTTTATAGGAAGTTCTTGCAAGAATTCGGTGGAGAGCTATCTAACGCTTACTTTTCAGGGGGCTCTACAGTCTCATAAAATGGTGTTTCAAATTACACCGAACTCTCGGTTTCAGTCCAGTTTCGGGGTTTGCCTGGAATCAGCCTTGGCCACAAGTCGGGGGTATCCAAACGTAAACAGTCAGGTCCGCCTGAACCGTTTTCAATTGGAATGCATAATATTGCGCAATATACTCGACTGAGAAATCGCGCACTGCGGCCCCTCCGAAGTATTATTGGCCACCGTTTCTCGCCCTGCGCGCTGAGAAACTGCGTGAGCCAGCAGTTCTAGGAAGGCCGGGACCGGGGGGACAGAATCCGAGAGTTGGGTGTAAATATGATGCAATACTCGTAGGGTTACACACGTCTACTATTATTGATTAGAATATTTATAATATTGGTAATTGTATAATGTAATAAATGATGCTAACATAATAATTCGTATGCTTTTTGCAGAGGCGTCATCAGCTCTTCTTATTCGTCAAAAGCGTGCGTCTTCTTCATCTGGAAATATTCCAGTGCATTCGTTTCCGCAGCGCCCCACCCGTCCTATTGGGTATGCCCTACCTGATGAATGGGTAGGACCCCTTCTTTCCGGTATGGTCCGGATTTTTCATGGTAATAACGAGATTGGCATGGGCGTTGTACTTGTAACAGAGCCATGTACTATCGTAGCGAAGGCTCACATTTTTCCTATGGAACTTTATGCAGGAGAGTATCATGTTAAATACAATGCCTACAATGGAGAGATTGTTAAACGCTATATAGAAGAAGTAAAGCCAGATGAAAAATACATAAGAAGTCAGCGACCTTGGGGGCGTAACGATATTTGCATGGTTTACACTGATCCCGGCCCGCGAAAGGCACCAGATGTCATGAGAGTGCTCCTGGAAATAAAACTCTTTACATACGACCAAATTATGCTGCTTGTTGACAGATATTGAATCCTCTAAAACGCTTTTTGTTTTGATTTCTTTAATTGACAGTGTAGACAATGACGTCTACCATTTTGATGTATAGTTCGAGTCTTAAATTGAAGCGTTCAATAAAGAATTTTCTAAATATGACACTATTCTTTCGATTCTATTCATTTTATACTCCTGATAGTTTTCCATTTTTATTAATACATTTTAGTTTTGATTAAAAAGTTATTGGTTTCAGTTCAGAATTCTGTCGAAGAAGATGCTTGCATCTGCTTCCGAGAGACTTCTTCACTGATGTTATGCCCTGCGATGCGGGCTTGAGTGTCAAAATGTCTAATAACACTTATATCCATAAGATCTGGGTCCTCGTGAACGCCAGTCATCTTTCCTTCCTTCAAATCAATCCTGGCACACTTGTCCAATCTGAAGTCTATATCAAACTCTCCTTGGTACCCCTTGACGATATTTAAAGCAAGTTTAAGGTCGCTTGCACCAGAAGTATAGATCTTCAGGTCATCAATATTAAATACATGAGCGACCTTATGCTCGCGATGATTTGTGTCGCCGCAGAGATATCCAGGAGAATTGCAAATTGCAAAAGAGCAGAGGGCTCAAGGTATCGCCCTGAAAGACGCCCGTCTGGAAGGTGACTTTTTTTGTTGTCACACAACAATTTCCAGATGAGATGGTAAATCCACTTTTCCAAGGGGGCATCAATCTCTCTATGCATCTCACCATGTGTTGTGATTTGTTTTTTATAATTTTCACTTATGTCTTTAAGGATTTAGGGCTGTCTCCATGTGTTGTTGTTAAATTTCTTAATTCTGCAGTCTCGAACGAGAGTGGTGAAGGTTTCCGCCACCTACGCAAACGATCGATTGCATTCATCACCACCTCCACCTTCATCAGATTTTCGCATTTGCGGTCCCTTTGCATACATGCATTTTCATCGGCTATCCTTCTGAGATCCAAGGCAGGCTAAACAATTCTAAAAATGATTGATCGAATGGATAGATGTTTTTCTTGGTCATCTGAGATCCAAGGCACGTTCCTGGTGAGAATAGACCGAGGCGGTTACTACAAAATTCAACATGAGAATAGCTAACTTCGCCTAAATATTATCTTTACAAATGTTTCTGTCCTTGAACAGACATTTTTCGGCTTTTTATGCCTTTTTGTTTTTTTCTCTCTTTATCGGGAGTATCGAAGAGCCCAATCCACATATGCAGTTAGAAGAAAGGGCTTTTCGTTCTCCACCTTTTCACGTAGGAAGGAGTTTGGAATCTCTCCCTCCCTCAACGGCGGCTGATAAGGACTAGCGAAGAGAAGACAGGGCGATAGAATGGAAGAACTGGAAATGGTCGCTATTATTGGTTGTAATCTTGCTAATTTTATATCCCTTTCGTATGCTCTTTTCCTATTGAGATCCTTTTGCAATACCCTTTTGTAATATCGTTTATAATTTTGAGACCTCCTCGGTATCAATTAGTTTAATTAGCGAATCGCGAGCCCGATACCTTGAACTGTAGTATATTTTATAATGTTGAGACCTCCCGTTTATTAATCAATTTAATTAGCGAATCTCGACCCCGATACCCTGAACTGTTGTTGTATACCATTAAGCCATTTCCCTTTCAGGGTAGGCGTGACACTACCCGATTCGGGTAGTGTTTCTAGGTGGATAGTTTTCTTGTAGTTATAAATAACTACAAGTTTGGGCTCACCACACCCATAGTATGCTAACAGCACACAGTATTCTCGAATGGTCACCCATCCAAGTACTAACCGCGCCCAACGCTGCTTAACTTCAGTGATCTGACGAGAACTGGTTTTTTCAATGTGGCATGGCCGTTGGCCATGTAATATGTTTTATAATGTTTTGTAATGTCATTTTTCACGATTGCAGCAACAACTACGCGTTTTATCAAAAAAACGATTAACAAACCATTTATATCTCTTTTTTGGGTGAACACCTATTGTCTATTTATTTTTTTTTTTTTGCAGCTTGCGCCGTTTGTCCAAAAGTATTATTTTTTTATTTTTTATGTTGTTTTTACAAATAGAAGAAAACCTCAGCGTCAAATAAAAAAGTGATTTGTAGCAAATGTTTAGATCTTTTTTAGGTACACAATTTCTGTACATTCATCTTTTTTCGTATAGTTTTTTTTGCATAGTTTGCCCAACAAAAATTGAATTTTTTTTCATCATGTTTTGTGGGATGAAAATTTGAATCTTCGATTTTGCGAGAAAATTTTAAAAGTTGTTCTCATAATCTTATAGGGCTTTCAACAAGCAGGGTTTGTCTTTTTTTGCATTGTTTTTATATCGTGCGTTGTTTGGCTTGAAATGTTGATTTTCCCCTTTTTTTATTTTTGAAAGTGCTATAACTTTGATCATTTTTTTCATCATCAAATTAATTCTCACTCCTGGTACACCATCAGGTCAGATATTTTCCAGGCAGACCTCGTTCATGTCAAAAATTCATTATTGATATGCAAGATCAAGATTGATAATCCATTTTTTGTTTGTAAAAAATTAATCAATTTGGTAGAAAAATAAACTTTTTAGTTGAAAATGTAACCCTTTTTGTAGGTAATGTTTTTTTTCAAGAAATGATTCACAAATAATTGAATTTTGTCAAGATTCCCAAATTTTTGATAGAAATGTAGCTTTTTGAAAGTTTCGAAAGAATAACCCTTTTAAGAGTTTAAAAGTTTCTAGAGAATAAAAAATTTTTGTTCATGATTCCTGGAAAAGTTTAAAACTTATTTTTCATTTTCGAAAATAAATTTTGCGGGAAAAATTAAAAAGATTTTGAAATATTTCAAATAATTTCCTTTTTTGAGGTTTAAAAAATTTTGAAGAATTAATTTGTAAAGGAAGATTAAAAATATTTCAAAACATTTTCAAATCTTTTTACAAATTTCGAAAAAGAAACCTGGAAGATTTTAGGGACTTGTTATATTCAAAGAATTTTGTTTAAATTGAAGGCAATCGAAAATAATTAAAACCTGTGAAGATTTCCAAATTTTTATTACAAATGTATATTTTTAAATACATCGAAAAACAAAGCTTTTCAAAAATTTTAAAACGTTTGGATACAAAAAAAATTTTCTCAATATTCCCGGGACGATTTTAAAATATTTTTTATGTTGGAAAATTAATTTTAGAGAAACTAGGAAAAAGATTTTGAAACATTTGAAATAATTATCTTTTTATGAAATTTCAAAAAAGAGTGAAGAAGATTTTAAAGCAAAGTTTTTCAGTTTTGTAAGATGAGAATTGAAAAAAAAATCAAGTAAGGCTAGGAGATGTTCAGTTGTTCTGCAAAAATCAACAAATAAGTTAAAACTTGTGTAAATTCCCAAATTTCCTTTGAAAATTCAGATTTTTGAAGATGTCGATAAAAAAAAGCTGTTCAAGAAATTATAAAGGTTTCAAGAGAATAAAACTTAAAACGAAATACAGATTTTAGAAGAATCCCAAAAGAAATCTAGAATATTTTTAAGAATTTTTAAAGGTTTCATGGAAATATACATTTTTTTTTAATTTCTGGGAACATTTGAATTGATTTTTTATTTTGAAAAGTTAATTTTTAAAGAAAATTTCAAAAAATTTCAAAATATTTAAAAAGCTGTTTATAATTTTCGAAGAAATCTGGGAGGTTTTGAAGAAAGTCTCTTATATTATGATTTTCAAAGATTTAAAAAAATGTCAATAAAAGTGTAGATTCCTTAGGATTTCTAAATAAAATATTGAGGCTTTTTATACATTTTAAAAGTTATGTTTTAGGAATCTATAAGATAAATTCGTCAATATTAGTTTTATTTATCGAAAATACTATACAAAAATTGAAAATTCAAATTTTGAACCAAGCAAAGAGAAATACGTGAGGAGGAATCCGATCATTGAAAAAGTCCTAAAAAGTTATTTTAACCACTTCACAACAGAATTCTTTGTCTTTGATAGGACTCGGAAAAAAAGAACAATTTTTTAAATTAATTTTTTCTCTGAATATACATTAGCTCTCAATCGAAGAATGATTTCTTCGATTCAAAGAAATTTCTTTAAATTCAAAGATATTTCTTTGGTTCACAGAAATCGCTATTTGTTGCTATTTGTTGCGTCATGTCTTTATTTTTATTGAATTTCTTGCTTATTGAAGAGATTATTTTTGTCGTGACAAAAGTAAGCTGAAATAGATGATTCCTGAAATTTTTTATTATTTTCCTACTTTGAAGGAATAACTTGTAAACTAACTTATGTAGGTGAAGGTTACAATATTTTCCGAAGATCGGATGTTTGTCGAATATTCGCTTCAAAAATTTTTGAATGTAATTATATTTTTAAACAAATTTTCGATTTTCAGAATTATATTTTTAGCTATTTTTATGGCGACCTTCGTAAAACAGCAGTCCAGCCACTAAGATCTTTTGAACTTTTTGAAAGCTTTTCAAAGACAAGAAAAAAGCTCTTATGCTTTGAATGATTTCACTTTGTAGGTAACTATTAAATATTTGAACTTCCCACGACTGGTGTCCTTACTTTAATTTTTCAGCCAATAAGCTGTTATTCTTTTTCTAATATGGGTCGTATCGTTTGCAATGTTGACAAATCTGTATTCTGATGATAAGAATCCAGTATACCTAATTCTAGAAAGTTCTTCAATACCCCCACAAAGCAAGAAGTTGCACGATCTATGTGGGTTCGATTTTTCTCCACCCTCATTCGGTTCCTTCCTGTGGCTGGATACTTTCCCATGAAGATGGGGAAACAATCCTACTTGAATCTCCTGATAGTTTCGGTTGTTTTGGGGCAAGGAATTGTGGTCGCATCGGAAGAAAATAAAGGTAAGTGAATTAGAATTTTCTTCAGATGAAATCTTTTTTGGAAGAAGATAAAAAATCACAATATACGTATTATTAAAAAATATGGCAATATTTGAAGGGTGGCGTTCAAAACTTTCATAAACGGTATTTTGATGATTCTGCAGGAGGGACATGTAACGTTATAATAAATCGAATTTTTCATTAAAACAAGGCAGTAATCCTATTTCTAAAGGAGACATTCAGATTAGGACATTTTTTTGAAGCATTACAGCATCTAAAAATAAAAATCTGGTTCAATGCAATGATAATTTTGTGGTAACATATTGTACAGTTATGTTCACATATGTGGCATGGAAGAGATAAGAAGCGTGACGCGACAAAATGACGCATCAGGGACAGAATGAGTGTTGTAATCAGCCTTTTATTGACTGTATCTTATAGATAGATAAACGTTTATTTTTCAGCCTTCCTCGCTTCGCCTCGCATTGCCAAACTTTGCTTCCGCGGCTAATACCTAATACTTATCTACTATTTACAATATTTACGGATTACTTATATCTACTTCCTCTCCTATTTACAATCTTTCCTTCTTCATTCCTCTTCCTCCTTCCTTCTCTTCTTCTCCATCTTACCCAACACTCCCTTCACCCATGATACTGCCCTTTGTCACGCATTTCATGCATCAATACCTTCATGCTTATCCCACTCCTTTCCACCCCTTCGCACTCCTCCGACCAGTGCTCCACTCTTGCATCCCCCTTCCCACACGGTTCATACATCCTCTTCTCCCTAGAGAGCCAGTAACTATTAAAACCATCCGTGCAACCACATCTCATCCTCGCTATAAGCTTCTGACTTCCTTTCTCTCCTTTCTCACATAAATATTGCGCTTTCGCCCTTGGCATAATCCACACATAGTTCCCGTTAAACCTTTACTCTCTTATTCTCTCTTCCCCTGCTGTCTTCTCTCTCTCCATGCCGTTTTTCTTAACCAACTCATATACCTTCCTTCCTTCCTCGTGCATCCTCCTCACTTGATCCATCTGCAGTCCATTCTTTCTGAAATACCTTTCCCTTTCGACATTCATCTTCCCACCCCCTCTCATGTTCTCCTTTTCCTCCAACAATCCCTAACCAGCTTACTTCCCCCCTCTTCCATAAATTTCTCCTCATATTTACACGCCCGACTCCCCGCTAGAATCCCTACACTCGTTCTTCCCGTCTCTCTCCTGACAATATAATTAGGCGTGTTCCTTGCCAACGCCAGTGTCCACTTTACATACCTCTCCTGTGTCCTATTTACCACTTCACTTTCCTCCCACCCCACACCTCTACTCGAGACAATATCACGCTCATCACTAGTGAGTCAAACTATTTCATTCTCCTTCCAAAATCATCTGCGAATAACTTCTTTCCCAACACCCACACCTGCCTCATCACCACATTTGCCCTCTTCACTCTCTCTTTTATGTGACCATCCACTCCACCATTCCTCCGAAACAAGAAGCCAGGGTAGACAAACTCTTTCACCTCCTGCACCGCCTTTCCCTTCCACTTCCACTCCCCTCCCTTATCCCTTCCCCCTCCTTTTCTGAACACCATAACTTTGGACTTTTCCGCATTCAGCTCTAACCTGTTCTTATCCAGGTATCTTCTCAACCTCTTCATCATCTCCTTTAAGGCCTCCTCGCTTCTGGCCAGCAAAATTATGTCATCTGCATAGGATAGTGACCAAATTCTAACACCTCCTATCCTGAATCCTCCTACCACCCCGGCCTCCAGCTTACTTTTCCTATCCGCAATTAAAATCGCAAAAAGCGTTGGGCTAAGCGGACACCCTTTCCTTAACCCCCTATCCATCCAGATTCCTTCCGAAATCCCCTCCCCTCCTCTCAACTTCTCTTTGGTCCCTTCATATATCTCCCTTACCCTCTCGCTCAGGCCTCTCTCCACTTTTTTATCCTCCATTGCCTCCCACAACCTCCCCCTATCCACCGAAGGAAATGCGCCTGTTAGATCCACAAAAAACGCGTACACTCTCGACCCCTCCTTCGCTAATTCTCTATCCACTACGTGCTGCAGAACGTAGATATTGTCGATAGTACTTCTACCAGCCCTAAAGCCCGCCTGCGTCTCCGGCCATATTCCTTTCCCCTCGACATCCTTCCGCAACGTCTCCGCCACCACCATCACGTATACTTTATAGGCCGTATTCATTAGCGTAATCCCTCTGTAATTTCCCTGTCTATCCCTATCTCCTTTCTTATAGAGTGGCACTATTAATCCTTCTCTCGACCCTCTTTGGAATCCCTCCACCCTCTATACTTCCTTTACTACCTCCTGTAGCCTCTTCCTAACCTCTTGTGTACTAAACAGCCATGCTTTGTTCTCTACCCCATCCATCCCTGCTGCTTTTGACTTTTTTAACTTCCTTATCTGCTTCTCTATCTCATCGTCATTCAACTCCTCCATCTCTGCCTCCCTTGATCTTCTACTCCCACCATCCCTCTTCCTTGCATCTGAGCCCTGAAATGATTCTTTAAAAAACTCCCTCAACTTCTTACTCCTTATCTTCTCGCTTATCTCCACTCTACGCTTCCTAAACCTATTAATTATCTTCCAGACGTCCCCCTCTGTCTTAACATTTCCTAACTTCTCTTCCAGATCTTTCTCCTTTTCCTGTTCTTTCTTCTTACAAATCAATCTAAACCCCTTCCTCATTTCTACGTACTCCTCCCTTTTCGCATTACACCCTTTCCACTTCTTGTACTTCCTCTTCACCTTCCTTTTCATCTTTTTACATTCCCTATCCCACCACGGCTTCACCATTCCTTTCTTCTTCTTTCTAAATACCTTCTTTTGCACACACCCTTTCACCTTCTCTTTCAGATCCTCCCATATGACTGTATCCTATATGGAGAGCTATTTTCATGTACTTCAATACTAGTATAATATTCATCTTGAAAAACTGTTTCAACATTTTTTTTCATCACAATTGATTTGTTGCAGTACAGAACTAGATAAAAAACATTTCTTTTCAATAAATTTTGAACCAATAGGAAAAGGTTTCAAAATTTTCAAAATTCGAAATTTACTTTTTTAGGACGCCTAACCTCAATTTTTGCCGTCAACTCAAATGATTTAATTAATTGTAGCATATTAACATTCACTCCTCTTATACTTAGCATACATACGTAGTGTTGATGATATTCTACACAGTTTCAGATTGTGTACCCTTCAATAGTTATATTGTGATTTGAAATACCCAGTGATACCTGGACTTACAACCCCCTTTCCCCGAAAAAAATCTCAACCGCGCCCCCTTAATTTTGCATACTGTTGGAAAACCCAAACAATCAGGGTATTTATAAAAGAGTCCTGTAAAGAAAACAATCAAGAATTGACATTTATAGAAGATTGAAAAGCAGAAAATGACATATATAATTTCCAATTTTTTGTAATAATGAAAATCTAATTAAAATGTACTAGGAAGAAATCAACCAATTTTCTTTGGAAAGGTGGCTAGCAATAACAATAGTATAATAATAATAATTATTATCATCATGGAACTAAACATAAATCCGTGAGGCTCAAGTGTTAAACATTACATTCATATGAGGAAGCAATTTTAATATTTACGTTTCACGCTGAAATGACCATTCGTCAACTTTTGCTCGTTGTGTGCCACGCCTGACCATAGCCCACTTGTATCACTGGAACTCACAGGAATCCCCGTGAGACATTGATGTGAATTCATGCGTCTAAATGGTCAGCTGCCCCACTCCAGCACACAGTGGGAGAAATCGGGAATTTACTGTTCCCAATCCACTACAGCCTAAAATTCTTGACTGATTTTGACGTATTTTTCAAATTGATATATTATTTCCCCCTACTATCATATGTGACGCGATCCGAGAAAAGGGACATACAGGACAAAAATCGATTTCCGGATTATGATTGATTCTGTAAGTTCTTTAATTGATCTTTCTAGGGATGCAATCAAAAAATTTCTATCTGCATTATTTCACAAGATATAAATTATTGAAAAAGAGTCTTTGAATGCAAACGAGACGGCAGCTTGACGCCTCTGCTCCTTTTCTTCTCCCGCCACTTCCCCCACTTCTCGCCGCGACCCTGCGTGGAGCACTAGGCTCCGCACAATTAGGTATTTCATGTTATGAAAAATAAAATTCACGACACTGTAAAATTCCTGAATTGGAAAACTCACGAATAATAAAATTCCCGTATTGTAAAATTTCCCAATAATAACATTCCCAAATAGTTTATAATATTACCAAATTGGAAAATTCCCGACAGTTCATAATATTACCGAATTCAAAAATTCCCGAATTATAAAATTCCCGAATAATAAAATTCCCGAATAATAAAATTTCCGAATAATAAAATTCTCGAATAAAAAAACTCCCAATAGTTTCTAATAATGCCGAATTTGAATATTCCCCAATAATGAAATTCCCGAAAGAAATTTGCCGCATTATAAAATATCCGAAATGGAAAATTCCCAAGTGTAAGCATTTAATTTTTATGAATAAATATTATTTATTTATCAAGAATACAATAATAATATATTTATATGGACAAAATTACTTTGAATGTGTAAAGTTTTTAAAATTATTGTTCGAATTTGAAACAATAATTAAAAAAAAATTTGGGACGATTAAAAAATCCCGAAAAATAATTTCTGGAAGAAAATTGTTTTCAATTATTGTTATTTTTAACGCACACAATAATTTTAGAAACTCTAAACATTAAAAATATTTGATAATTGTATTTTTAATAAACAAATCATATTTATTTTAAACAATGTTATTCGTTTAAATTGGAAAATTTTATAATCAGGGAATTTTCTAGTTCGGATATTTTATAATTCGGCAATTTCATTATTCGGGAATTTTCAAATTCGGTAATATTATAAACTGTCAGGAATTTTATAATTCAGGAATTTTCCATCCCGGTAATATTATTACTGTTCAGGAATTTTATTATTCGGGAATTTTCCAATTCCGAATTTTATTTTTCGGGAATTTTATTATTCGAAAATTTGATTATTCTGAAATTTTATTATCGGGGAATTTTCCAATTCGGGAATTTTACAGTGTCAGGAATTTCATTTTTCGGGGAATTTTCAAATTCTGTAATATTAGAAACTTTTGGGAATTTTCCAATTCGGGAATTTTATTATTCGAAAATTTCATTATTCTGGAATTTTCAAATTCGGTAATATTATGAACGGTCCGGGAATTATATTATTCGGAAATTTTCCAATTCAGTAATATTATAAACTCTTCGGGAATTTTATTTTTCGCGATTATTCACCCTTCAGTCGTCCAATAAAAATCTTGAATTGAAAAATTCCCAAATACTGAAATTTTATTGCCGACAGTTAATAATATTACCGAATTTGAAAGTACTATATTTTATGAAATACTATATTCATAAATATATAAATTAATATATTTAAAATTTAAACAATAATTTTCGGATCTTTAATCAGTGAAAATACTTTTTTATATAAATATTTTATTATTATATTTTGAATGAATAAATATTATTTATAAAAGAAAATTTTCAATTGTTCAAATTCGGGAATTTTCTAGTTTGGATATTCTAAAATTTGTAAATTTTCTGTGGGGTATTTTTCAATTCGGTAATATTACAAGCTGTCGTGAATTTCATTACTCGGGAATTTTTCAATTCGGCAATATTAAAAACTGTCCGGGAATTTTATCATTCAGAAATTTTCCAATTGCGGAATTTTATTATTCGGGAACTTTATTATTTGGAAATTTTTATTATTCATAAATTTTGTTATTAGGGAATTTTCCAACTTAGGAATTTTATTCTTCGGGAATTTTCAAATTCGGTAATATTAGAAAATCTCGGGAATTTTCCAATTCGGAAATTTCATTATTCGAGTATTTTCAAATTCGGTAATATTAGAAATTGTCGGAAATTTTCTAATTCGGGAATTTTATTATTCAGGAATTTTATCATTCGGGAATTTTATTATTTCAAAATTTTATTATTCGGAAATTTTATTATTTGGAAATTTTACGGTGACAAGAATTTTATTTTTCGGAAATTTTCAAATCCAGTAATATTAGAAACTGTTGGCAATTTTCCAATTTGGGAATTTTATAATTGAGGAATTTTCCATTTTGGGAATTTCATTATTCGGAAACTTTATTATTCGAAAATTTTATTACTCGGGAATTTCAGTGTCGGGAATTTTATTTTTCGGGATTATTCAGTCGTTCTTTTTTCACACGGTCGACTTTTTCATCACAAGTGTATTTGGATATTATTTTTCATTTTGAAAAAGCTTTTTAATTCAATAATAAAATCATTACACATTTATTTATGGATTTTATAATTTAAACGAATAGTTTTTAGAAAATGAAGAGTAATGTCCAAATACACTTATGGTGAAAAATGATTTTTTTTCTGAGTTTAAAAAAAATGTAACGAAAATTCTGCAGCGCAGGAAACTAGGCGGGAGAATTTGGACTCGATTTCCGGCGCGCGAACGGGATAAGAAGAGAGTGGGGAAACTCGGTCGAACTGTAAGGAGTGATGTCCGTGAAGTTAGCACACGAAAAATTAAATAGCCAACTTTTTTTTAATGGAATCGTTTGGATGTCGTTTGGATGCGTTTGGAAGCCATTTTTTTCGTTAGGAAGGCAAAACTCAAAAAGATATTGAGTTTTCAAAATTGGAGTGCTAACTTCATGCTGCGGAACAAATGTTAATTTTTTTCAAAAATTTGTTTACCAATCGTTTGGATATCGTTAGGATGCGTTTGGAAGCTAATTTTTTTCGTTTGGATGGCAAAACTCAAAAAGATATTGAGTTTTCAAAATTGGAGTGCTGCGGAACAAATTTTAATTTTTTTCAAAAATTTTTTTACCAATCGTTTGGATGTCGTTAGGATGCGTTTGGAAGCGCACTTTTGACTTTTGGACGATGAAACTGTGTAAATTATCGAATAAAAAAGCCATTAGCACCATACTCGTGAGCGGCGCCTTCTCAAGTGGTAGTGACCTTCTTTGGTCGGCCGTGTCCTTAAATATAATATGATTGATGCATCACAGCGAAAACTGTGGTACCGAAACTTTACAAAAACGTTTAAAATTTTTGGATTATCTAAATTACCGTATATTTTCAACATTTTTAAATTTTGTAAGATGTTCAAAATTTCTGAAATTATCAAAATTTCTGAATTTTACAAAATGTTCATTTTCTCAAATTTTCCAAATTTTCTAAAATTTGTAAAAGTTCATCATTTCTTGTAACACAGGCATGATTTCTGCTTATATGAAAGAATTTCAGAATCGTTATTTCTATTTTTGTATGAATTTATGAAATTTGGGAAAGTTCTAAAATTTGTGAAATATATGGTAAATATGAATAATAAAATTTTTTGAAAACATTAGAACATTTGAAAATTTAAGGGTTTCATAGAAATTTGAGAAACTATAAAAATGCTAGAATTTTTAAAAATTTAGAAACTTTGAAAATTAAAAACAAACTTTAAACCATTAGAAAATTTAATTTTTTAGAATTTTTGAACATTTGATAAATTTTGAACATTTTAGAAATTTTCAACATCTTAGAAATTTTGAAAATTTTGAAAATTCACGGTGATTTAGATTATCCAAAAATATTAAATATTTTTGGAAAGCTTCGGTACCACAGTTTTCGCGGTGACGCATCATATTATATTTAAGGACGCGGCTAACCAAAGAAGGTCACTACCACTTGAGTAGGTGCCGCTCGCGAGTATAGTGCTAATGACTTTTTTATTCGATAACTCATATAATTTCATCGTCCAAAAGTCAAAAGTGAGCTTCCAAGAGCATCCTAACGACATCCAAACGATTGGTAAAAAATTTTTGAAAAAAATTAAAATTTGTTCCGCAGCGTGAAGTTAGCACTCCCATTTTGAAAACTCAATATCATTTTGAGTTTTGCCGTCCAAACGAAAAAAATGTCTTCCAAACGCATCCAAACGACATCCAAACGATTCCATTGAAAAAAAGTTGGATATTTAATTGTTGGTGTGCTAACTTCTCGGGCATTAAGGAGTGGGGTTCTAAATTCCCATCGGAGACCCTTTCCCTTTTCTCGGATCGCATCACATATTCTAAATAACTTTATTAAAAGATTTGGATATTTTTGACTTCAATTGGTAATTGAAAATTATAGATAATCGCTTAATTCTGTTCTTGCATCAGGAGTATGTTACTATTTATTGTAATTTCTTAAAATTACGCCCCCAGAAATGTGAGTGTTAGATAGCCCTTTTTATCTCTCGCCATACGAAATTACCAATCACAGCCAAACAGATGACTCCAACATCAATCGTATATTATGTTAATCTACAACAATTGAATCCGTGAAACCTTCAATCATCTGCAACATAAATAAAGAGTTTTAAGAAGCAAAACAAGATTGACTACCAAAAAAATCTAAGGATAAATATGAGCTGGCCGTCGATAAATTTGACAAATGAAAGATACAAAAGCAAGCATATATAATATTAATGGTGGTGAATGACATACTTCAGACCAAAAAAGAATTCGTTGTTGGATCCTTTCAGGGGTATGCCACGACCCATTCTGTAGTTAGAAAAATGTGTGCTATAGTTTGTCCACAGCGGCGCAACGCCGAACTAACGGCGCGTCGATCGTCACTCGATTAGATTAAAACATTTTAAAGGGCATTTCCACAGAATTTATTTGTAGCACATAATATTGATAGAATAGCATACTACCCAATTGCACTAGTTAGTATAAAGAAAAAAAATAAAACAAGGAAAAGTTACATTTCTTTTCAGTACCCCGAAATTTAAAACAGGCATCACTCTTAATTGTAAGTTTAACAAATTAAAAGCTCTTCAATTTTAAAGATTTCCAATTTAAAGTTTTACAATTTTGAAGATTTACAATTGAAAATTCTTTAATTTTAACGATTTGCAGTTTAAAATTGTTCAATTTTTAAGATGTATAAGCAAAAATTCTTAAATTTTGATGACTTTGACGATTGTGAAGAAGTGTCAAGATTTCAATTCGAAATATTCCAATTTGCAGAAATTTCGAACGTTAATAATGAAAATTACATAATTTTTAATTGTTAAACTTAAAATTTTGATAATTATATTAATTGTAAATTTTGAAAACTGAAAACTTTTCAATTTTAAACGTTTACAATTCAAAGTTCTATACAGTTTTGAAGAGTTACAATTGAAAACTCTTGAATTTTGAAAATATATAATTGCAAATTATTCAAATTTCAAGATTTACATATGAAGGTATATTACCTTTGAACGCTTTTTTGTTGGAATAGTTCAACTTTAAATATGTACTATTGAGAAGTCCTCATGTTTAAAGATGTATAAATAAAAATTCTTAAATTTTGATGATTTTTAGGGACGACTGAAAAATCCAGAAAAATAAAATTGCTGACACTGTAAAATTCCCGAAGGGGGAAATTCCCAAATAATAAAATTCTTGAACAATAAAATGTCCAAATAATAAAATTCCCCGATAGGAAAATTCCCGAATTATAAAATATCCGAACTTGAAAATTCCCGAATTATAAAATTCTCGAATATAAACAATTTACATTTTTTTATAATTGAACAAATTTTTAATTATAATGTAGTTTTAATTGTAATTCGGCAATTTTCTGTTGGGAATTTTATCATTCGAGAATTTTCAAATTCGGTAATATTATAAACTGTGGGGAATTTCATTTTTCGTGAATTTTCCAATTCGCTAATATTATAAAC
>CAKNYM010052811.1:305743-320824 GCA_932195095.1 Andricus curvator
GAATTATATCATTCGGGAATTTTAATATTTGTGAATTTTATAATTCGAGAATTTTATCATTCTGAAATTTTCGTCGAGAATTTTCTAATTCGGGAATTTTATTTTTCGGGATTTTTCAGTCGACCTGATTTTTATAGTCAAAGGACAAATTTTCAAATCTAAATTTTTCAAAATGAAGAAATTTCAAATGTAATGAACAGGGAATGAAAAAATAAATTACAGAAATTTTAATGATTTACAATCTAAAGTTTTACATTTTTGAAGATTTACAATTGAATTTCAATTTTAAGGACGTATAAATAAAAATTCTTAATTTTTGCTGATTTTGTAAAACATTGTGTCACTTGCCTAATAAGATTTATTTGTAATCATTACGGTAAATTTGCAACGTTTTATTTTCAAATGTAGTCATTTTTATACAATTTAACCTGATTTTCTTTATTTCTCATAGTAAACCATAAAAAAAAATCCCTACACAATCTATACAGTACCTAAAAACTTGGTATTGATTCTATATTTTTACTTACAAAAATAATGGATAATACAGCAACCCCAGACGGAAAAATTATATCCAGTTATAGCTTGAAGTATATATAATGTTTATAGAATAATGGTATAAAACAAATGGAAATTATATATAATATCAACCTCGTCTCTTGCTTTCAAGTTTCTCTATTTTCAAAATTAATTTTTCCATACAGAAATCGAGTAAAAAATTTAACAATTATTTTTGTCCAAAATAAATCAACCAGTTTCTGATTTTTTATTCTTCGAATATAAAAAATTTTGAGGCCAGAAACGAGGTCGATAGGAGTTGTAATGATTTAGAAATCAATTTTTAAATACCGAAATTTTGCTCCCTAAAAAGTTAACCTTATATTGAATATCAAATAATAAATGCACCTAGCAAACTCACTGAGCTTACTAGGATAGGGCTGGTCCGAATATTTAAAGAATTTAGATTGTAAATTAGTTTTGAGAAATTTCGAAAACAGTTAGAAATGTATAAAAAATAAAAAAATGATTGTGCTTTGCAGTATTTCCAAGTCAAAAGTATCGAGTGACGATCGCAGCGCCACTATTTGCCCTTCCCGCCGCAGGCACGAAATTTGCGCGTGGCGTGACATACCCCTGGATCCTTTATTCCATCATATGTAAAGGTGTTGACGTTTCAAAAACTAACGTTTTCCTTATCAGAACAATAAAATTTGTTGAGTAGCAATGTTCAACCACATATTAGATATAAAAGGTTCCTGTTTCTCATCTTCCATCTCTCTATAAAAATTTATGAAATAAAGTTGATTTTAATTAAATAATATTACTTGAGTAAAAAAGTGAGGTTAAAAATTGTAATTGCTATATTTACCTTCTAACTCTTTTTTTTCAGTGAAACTATTATATAATTAATATTGATTTTTCAAAAATTGATTTAAACATTGTAAATTTAAAATTGTGGAGTTACTAATTTTGTTAAAATTGTTGAATATAAGTGAGAAGCATAACTGACGTTGTGCTTCATTTTTTCAAAGAGAAAAAGTGAAAGACAGAATTAGCAATGCCGTATCATCCATTTCTATCATAAGGTACTATAGTTTCTAAATAATTCTAATAACTAAATTAAATGAAAGAATTAGGAAATTAACAATTATTAACAATCCCTAAAATATTTTGAAATTTTACATACTGCTGTTGGTAATTAATTGATTGTAAGTAAAAATTACAATAATGTAAAGAATTTAATTCAAAAATTCATCAATTTGAAAAATTAAGAAATTCAAATATTCACATTGTAAGTTATCTATTGTTGTAATTTTGAAATGGAACATTTGTGAATTTGTTTGCGTAAATTAAATGTTAGATGAGATTGCAAAAACAAATTCAATTAATCAGATAACAATTTTTTTGTTTTTAATTTAAAAATTATTTTATATTATTTTTACTTAAATCAGTTACCAATTACAATTTTTATTAATTTTTTAAATTAAAGAATCCAAAATTATATTATATATTGGACTGTAATTATTGAGATCTGAAATCGTATTTAGGCATTCATTACTATTTTTCTTAATAATAAACATTTCTGCTATTAGTCTTTTAAATTCATTAGGTTCCTGATGTAAAACTGTAACATTTTCCCAATCAATTAAGTGTCCAGTTTTAACTTAGTGTTTTGCTATCACTTTATGGTTTTTTGGATTTTGTCTAAAATTATCATGATGTTTTTTAATTCTGGTAGCAAGTAATCTACTAGTTTGACCAACATAACATTTGTCACAATTCAAACATTGAATTTTATATACTACATCAGTAAGTTGCAGATTATCTAATAAGTCTTTCCCTAATTTTATAAATTTATCAAGTTTTGAATCAATTCTGAAATTTGTTGTAATATTAAACTCATTTAAAATCCTTTTAATTTCAAAAGATAACTTTTCATGATAAGAAATTGATACTGTTGGTTTGAAATTTAAATTCCTAACTATATTTATATTAGTTTGGTTAGATAAAGCATCTCTTATTGTTTTGAATTCATTACTAATATGTGTTTAAATAAATTATGTTGGATAATTATTGAAATATAGAGTTTTTTTGATAAATTCAGTATTTGAATTGTGGAATGATTCATGTGATAATTTGAGCGTTTTTTTTTTAAGATTTATTTAACGTCGCATCTACATCTAGGTAATTAGCGACAGGTACGATATTTATGTAAGTTATCATTTTTACAAATTAGAGTTATAGGTATATGTTTTGTTAATGTAGAATTGTACCCACATAGCACACTTTCCGAAAAAACCTGGTCTTTTCTTAGGACTTGGTCCAAGTGGCTGGGAGAAAGAACCAGGTCTGCCCTAGGTTTAGACCTATACTTAAACGTAGGTTAAAACATAGGTTCATGTCCGCCGCGATTTTTTGGTTTAAAAAAAAGTAAATTATTGCGACAAATTTTTGACAGAGAACTCAATTTTTACATTCTCATTCTAATGAGAAGGTATTGGTTTTATGTAAAATTTGACATAGTCGGTTTTCATCAAATCTCCACGTTTTGAGACCCCCTGAGCCAGAAAAAACGGTTTTTACCAAGGTGTCTGTCTGTCTGTAGTCTGTAGTCTGTCTGTCTGTCTGTCTGTCTGTCAGTCTGTCTGTCTGTCTGTCTGTCTGTCTGTAGCCACGATAACTTTCGAAAAAATGATCAGATTTGATTGAGCTTTGGCACACTTTTTTATGGCCGAAAAATAGAGAACGAGTTCGTTAACCAGCTATTTTGGATGAAAATTCAAAAAGTGAGCACATTTTGAAAATTTTTGAGACCACTTTTTTTGAAGATTTAAAAATTCTATGTATGGTTATTAGTAGTACGCAAAATGAAGAACAAAATATTCTAATGACTTTTCGTGATAAAACAAAAATTACTGGAGTTATAGCAGTTTCAAAATTCCAAAAAACAAACGAAAATGTACATTTTAAGCCGAAAAACGCACGATATGAAAAAAAGTCAAGAGGAGAAAAACGTTGCTTTTTGAACACCCTATAATATTTTCATAACAACTTTTTGAATTTTTTGAAAAATAAAAAAAAAAACAAATTTTGATCGCACAAAAAAATAATCAAAAATTCCATTTTGCTGTGAAACTATGCAAGATACGAGAAAAGATCATTCGACCAAAATTGTGCACCCAAAAAAGATCTACAAATTTCTTATCATTCACTTTTTGATATGACGCGTAGTTTTTGTTTTATTCGTAAAAAACAGCATTGAAAATAGAAAAATCAAATGCACAGAACCGAGCGTGGAACGCAAGGTTCAAATGATTTTCAAATCAAATATCGAGCGCGAAGCGCGAGTGTCTGGATGAGAATGTGTTCCTTAAGGTCGATAGAACCTTGAGTAAATGAAGTTCCTTTTCAGTCTAAAATAAAAACAAATTTAACAATCACTTAATATGTAGAGGTTTTGATAATTTTATAATATTTGCAAACAAACTTTTTCTTTTCATCGAAGTCGAACACGAAGTTCAAAAATCTAGAGCAACCGAGCGTAAAGCGCGATGTAGATACGCCCGAGCGCGTAGCGCGAGGTGCATACATAATCGAGCGCGAAGCGCGAGATCCAACAGTTGCGCGCCCTAGGCGCGCTTAAACTTGCGAGCGAAGCGAGCTCCGCGCGAAGCGCGCGATGAGAATGTGCCCGCGAAGCGGGCAGATTTTTTTAAATGAAAGTAGCTCTAATTCATAGAAATCGATTTTATAAAAATTTGTATTAAAAAAGTGGTACACCTAGACATTTTATCTGATACATTTTCAATCTTTCTGGGGGGAATTTTGAAACATTAGTGAAGAATGATTAATTTTTTTTAATAATTCATCAACAGCAAATTAACTCGAGGTAGGACGTTGAAGCATTCTTATATCCTTGGTGATTAATCTCAATTGCGAGAAAGGGTAGCACTAGCGCTGCGCACCGACCAAATGCGGAACTAATGTTCTCAATGGGCCTGCGCGGCTGAAGGGGCATTAGTAGAGGGAAATTTAAATTAGTATTCCACACAGTATAAAGATGATATCATTTACAGCATCTAAATCTAATTGAAGTTGAAAAATTCGAAATTAGCAACACATGACTTTGTTCAATAATACACTATATTGCAAAAGTTTACGACCATCTCCTTTTTGATGACTCATAAAGATCTCTTAATTTTAATTATAATTATTATATTATAATTTTTTTTATTATATAATTTCATAATATAATTATATATATTATAATTATTAATTAATTAATAAATTAATAAATTAAAATAATTAATAAATTAATTATAATTATATATATATTATAATTTTTATAATATAATTTTTTTATTATATTATAATTTAATTATGTCAGAGCTAAAATTTGTTCTCTCTAAAGGGTTGAATGCTCTCAAAATTCTGTATAAAATGAGCCCAGGATCTAGCCAATTTGTCTATCTTTTAAATAGACATTGAAAAAATAGTGTAAATTTCAATGTTTTCTTACATTTTTAACAACATCCGTAATAATCAATATTTGCTAAGTTCTTGGGCTCATTTTAAACCTATTTTTCTGATTTGTAAATATATGAAACATATAACCATAAAGTTTATATAAAATTTCCTTAAAAAATATATTTATTCAATTTTTTATTTTTATTTGCCTATAGATAAGATGTTTTCAAATTTTTTATTCAAGCCTTCAGAGAAAACAAATTTTATTAATGGTGAATTATAGCAATAAGAAAATGATTCAATTATTTTATTAACTCAATTGCATCTAAGCAGGTCAACATATATTAGGTTTTAATTTAATTTCAATACTGTGCATGTTTTAAAAATCTAATTTATAAAAAATTTGTAGCCCTTTTTTGGGTGAAACACTTTTTTTCTGTTCATTTTTTTTCATAGCTTGTGTCGTTTTTCAAAATTATGTTATTTTTTACAATTAAAATAAAAACTACGCATCCTATCAAAAAGTGATTTATAACAAATTTATGGCTCTTTTTTCGGTGCATAGTTTTTGTTCATTGATCTTTTTTCGTATGTTGCATAGTGTGACCGCAAAATTGAATTTTTAATTACTTTTTTATGGTTGAAACCAGAACCATTGGTAAAAAAATGCTGGTTAACGAACTCGATCTTTCTTTTTGTTCCATTAAATTGTGTGTAAAATTTCAACATAAGCGAGCGTACACATATTACGTATCATTGAAAAGGGGGGGAGGGGGTTCGTGTTTCGTTACGGTGTCCCATAGGGGGGGGGGGGGTTTACCCGATTACGTAACATTTTTAATTTATGAATTTTCTGCACTATCAACTTTGTATATCAAAATTTCTAAATAAATAATTTTACTTCATCATAAATTTATTTCTAAACGTTTCTTATTTTCTAAACATTATTGATAGAAGAGAACATTTAAATTGTAAATGATTGTTTTATAATGGGAAAAGATTATGTTCTTAACATTTCGCTACAAAACTATAATTTGTAAACTTTCTTACATTTCCAAAGAGATAAGAAAAATTAAATGATGGGCAAAAACTTTTTTGAAGAATTTGAAAAAAATTAGATGCATTTTAATAATTATGAAAGATTTGAGGAGATCAAATTTTTCTCAAGATTTCTGGAGAAATTTTAAATAGTTCAGGTTTTATTTTAAACGAATAATTTTGAGTTTTGAAGATTTCAAAATGTGTGGAAAAAGAATACGGAAGACTTTGAAACAATTTTTTTAATTTTTCAGGATTTAAACATTTTTAGGTAAACTAAATTTTTTAGGGTGTCAAGAGAATTAAAACAATATTCTTAAGATACATGGGAAAATTTAAAATGATCGTCTTGTAATGAATTCTAAGAGAAAACTGAGAAAAAAATTACAAATTTTTTTTTATTATTTTCTAAAATTTGTAAAAAGACTGTATACAAGATTTCAAAGCCAAATTTTGAAATTTTGCCATATTACGTTATTTTAGAAAAAAATTAAGTAAGATTAAAAGATATTCAGAAGATTTGAAACGATTGAAAAATAATTAAAATTTGTAAAAATTGTTTAAGAATTTTGTAAGATTTCACGAAAATGAAAAAAAAGTTTTAGGTTCCTAGGAACAATTGAAATAACTTTTTATTTTAATAATTTAATAAAATTAGGAAAAATTTAAATAATTTTCAAAGATTAGAAGGCGGAGGTCTGACAAGATTAAAAAAAAATTTTCTTAAGACTAGTGTGAAAATTTTAAATGATTTTTCATTTTGAAAAATGAACTTTAGGAGAACATTAAAAAAGGTTTTTAAACATTTTAAAAGATTTCCTCAAATTTTTAAAAAGAGTGTAGACGATTTTAAAGCAAAATGTTTCAATTTGGCAAGATACAAAAAAATGGTGTAAATTCAAGAAATATTTAGAAGAATTAAAGAGATTCAAAAAGAATTTCAAACTTTACAAAATTGTTAGAAATGTAGATTATTAAAGATTTAAAAAATAAACTTTAGAAGCTTCAAAAGAATTTCGAAAGGTTTCAAAAGAATAAACAAATTTTCTTGAAATTCCCGGGAAAAATAAAAAGATTATGAGTCAATTTTTTAAAATTTTGAATGATTTTTCAAAATTTAAAAAAAAAGTACGAGTCAGTTAAAAGTATTTTTAGGAATTTAGGACATTTTAAATAGATTAGAAATATTTAAAAACTTGTAAACATTTCCGAAAATTTATCAAATATTTCTTGATTTCTTCCAAACTTCTAAAGGTCCTAAACATCTTCTAAAAGACTCGAATTTTTCCTAATATTTTGTAAAATCCTATAAACTAAAAAAAATTCTTTAAAATCTTCTACATTCTTTTTTGACAAACCTGAAATATTCAAAAATCTTTTTTAACTTTCTCAAAAATCTTATCAAAATTATATTAATTTAAATTTAAAAACAAACTTTCAACAAATACTTATTTGAAATTTGTGTATTGTGTTATTATTAATATAATTTTGTATTCTTTGTGGCATTGAAAAAAAGTTTTAAATTAGTGAATTTCAATTAGTACTTACATTAAGTAACTTCAATGTTTGTATGACTAAAAAAAATATTGAAAAAGCATTCAGTGATACATCAAAATATTGTTTTATTTATTTCTAGACAATACTTCATCTTACAAAACCTTTTATTATTTAGAAAACGTCTATTATGTTTTAAACATAATACCAAAAATGTTACGTAACGGCGTGTGGGGTGGGGGTACAAAGGAAATGTCACGGTCTGTTACATGGGGGGGGGGTGAAAAGGTCGAAATTAATGTTACGTAATATGTGAATGCTCCCTAATCTAAATAGTCTTTCGAAAGTTATTTAGGTACTAATATAAATTTCCCTCTACTAATGCCCCTTCAGCCGCGCAGGCCAATTGAGAACATTAGTTCCGCATTTGGTCGGTGCGCAGCGCTAGTGCTACCCTTTCTCGCAATTGAGATTAATCGCCAAAAATATAAGAATGCTTCAACGTCGTACCTCGAGTTAATTTGCGAGGCGGCCCCGGCTTGCCGATCGCTAGACCTTTTTGTTGTTCGAGACGTTAATTAACGTTTTCGGACTTTAGAAAATAAATACATTTTTTTTCGTAGCGACATGCTCTTGAGTGAGGAATGTTGATGAATTATTTAAAAAAATTAATCATTCTTCACTAATGTTTCAAAATTCCCCCCAGAAAGATTGAAAATGTATCAGATAAAATGTCTAGGTCTACCACTTTTTTGATACAAATTTTTGTAAAATCGATTTCTATGAATTAGAGCTACTTTCATTATAAAAATTGAATTCTCTGTCAAAAATTTGTCGCAATAATTTACTTTTTTTTTAAACCAAAGAATCGCGACGGACATGAACCTTTGTTTAAACCTAGGTTTAAGTATAGGTCTAAACCTCGGGCAAACCTGGTTTTTTCTCCCAGCCACTTGGACCGAGTCCTAAGAAAAGACCAGGTTTTTTCGGAAAGTGTGCTATGTGGGGTAAATGGATACATTGCAAATGATGGCGTGACTGTTCTTTGCTTTGTTTATTATTGGATTAAGTGCCTTATATTTTTCCTTTATATTAAGGAGGTTAGATTGGCTTCTTTAAGAAAGTTAATCGTTTTTTTAACTTCGGTATGTATCCCTAGAGCTTCTTGGAGTGAGTTTGAGATTTTGAGTTTACGTCCAATATCACTAAACTTTGTACATTCGATAATTAGGTGGTTGAAACTGATTACACAGTTATACTGGTCACATTTTGGGGGGTCTGATTTTTCAAGGAGGTACTTGTGCGTAATTTTGGTATGTCCGATTCGGAGTCTGGTGTGGAGAACTTGTTCCCTTCTTGTGAGTGTTTTCCATGAGGGGTGATTTGGGTTCTTCTTCTGGATAGTTGGAACGTCGTTCTGAATTTTGTTGTTGGTTTCTCTCCAATATTGGTGGGCCATTCTTTGAACGTAGTTTTTAGCATCTGGTAAGGATATTCTTAGGTTTTCCTCCTCAACTGGTAGTGAAGTTGCGAAATTGGCCAGTGTGTCTGCTTGTTTATTTCCGTTGATATTTTGATGTGAGGGGATCCATATGGCCGTGATTTGTTTCTTTAGTTGCAGGTATTCGGTATAGGTTTTTTGGATTTGTTGGATCCTATGATCGTAAGAATTTCTAGTTTGGGTGGCTTGGAGACTACTTAATGAATCTCTGAATATTACGAAGTTACAGCCAGGTAGATTTTACATAATTCGTAAGCTTTCATAAGAGCCGAGATTTCTGCTGAAAATATACTGCTCGAATTTGGGAGACTAAAGTAGCATTCTTGATCTCGTGAGTAAACAGCGCATCCTACTCCTAGTTCTGTTTTAGATCCGTCGATAAAGAGATGAGTTGAACTGCTGTAGCTTTGTTCGATGTTTTGGTATAATTGTAGCCATTGGTTTGCAGCGATATCTTTTTTCAAATTTTTTGTTAGCCTGAGGTCCAACTTTGGAGGAAGCAGAGACCAAGGAGGGTCTTGGCTAAGGAAATTGTGTTGGATTGGTGGTAACTGGGTTGATGTTACCGTTAAGTATTCTTCTAATATTTTTCTTATAGGTTTCAGGAGACATGGTCGTAAATTGGTTTGTTCTTTTGGATTCTTCGATAAGAATAATTCATGGGTTGGGTTTTCGGGGGTTGCTGCTATCGAGACTGCTTGTTTTAAGGTGAGTTCAAGTCTTCTGATGCATAGAGGAGGTTCGTTTATTTCTAGTAGAACTTTTTTCTTTGGGCTAGTGTGAAAAGGACCGCAACATATTTTTTGACTAGTGTTGTAGATGGGATCTAATAGTGCAAGGGTACCTTTTTTGCTGAATTGTAGATTGTGGACCCGTAGTCTAATTTTGATCTGATGATGGCTTCGTAGGTTAGTTGTAGAACACTAAGGTCGGCTCCCCAACTTCTATTAGCCAGGATTTTGAGGATTGTGATCCGTTTTTTGCAGTCTTCTTTTAATTTGAGAATATTTGGTCTCCATGTTAACTTTTGGTCAAATATTGGACCTGGTAATTTGATTACTGTAACTCTCTTGATATCTTGTTTGTCTAACTGTAAAGTTGGAGTTATTTCTCGAATTTTTTTACGGGAGAATATTATATATTCAGTTTTTGTTTGAGAAAAATTATATCCGTTTTGCAGGGACCAATTCCATATTTTGTTTAATGTGTTTTATAGGGTTTTTACAGTAGATTCGAAGTTCTTTCCTTTACAGTATATGGTCAGGTCGTCTGCAAATATTTTTGATCCTACAGGTTTATCGATCGTGCGTATGAAGTCATTGATTGAGATGAGAAAGAGGGTTGTACTCATGACTGAGCCTTGGGGTACTCCGTTTTCCAGGGTGAATCTATTGGACAGTTCAGCAGTAACTCTAACTTGGATGTACCTCTGGTGGAGATAGTTTTTGGTGAAAGCTAATAGATAACCGTTGATTCCTTCTTTTTCCAGGGTTTTAATTATATTATTATATTATATTAATTATATCATTCATGACTTAAATTCACACATGGAATTGAAAGTAATAATTCTATTCCTTTTTTAAATATTGAAGTAATAAAAAGTGACTCAGGTAATGTCATCACAGATTGGTATCGTAAAGATTCAGTAAAGAGCTATCTAACGCTCACTTTTTAGGGGGCTCTAGAGTCTCATAACGTCGTTTCAAATCAAATATCGTACATCACTCGTAGGGTAATACACGTCTACTACTACTTATTAGAATATTTATAATAATTTTAATTGTATAATGTAATGAATGATGCTAATATAATGATTCGTATCCTTTTTGCAGAGGCGTCATCAGCTCTTCTTATTCGTCAGAAGCGTGCGTCTTCTTCATCTGGACATATTCCAGGGCATTCGTCGCCGGAGCATCCCATCCCAGGTCTGGTGATTATCACACCTGTTCCAGTGCCAGAAACGGTTTATCCCGGTATGGTCATGGTTTATCATGGTACCAACGAGATTGGCAAGGGCGTTGTAGTCGCAACACACCCAAGCACCATCGTAGCGACGGCTCCTATTTTTCCTCCGCAATTTTATCCTGGAGAGTATCATGTTAAATACAATGATCACAATGGACATGTTGACAGACGCGATATAATAGATGTAAAGGTCGAAAATCCAAATCAGAATTACATCGGAAAAGAAAGACCAATGTGCCTGGTTTACACTGAGCCCGGCCCGCGAAAGGCACCAGTTCTCCTGGCGTCAGTGCTCAGGGTATCAGGACTCTTTACACCCAACCAAGTTAATTTGCTTGCTAGCATGTTCCAATTTCATCAATAGTTCAAGTCTTAGATTGATGCGTTCAATGAAGAATTTTCTGAATATCACACTCTTCTTTCCAAAAATGAAATCAAGAAGTTTTCCAGATTTATTTTCTAAAATATAAAACATCATTTTTTCAACCATGTTAAGAGTCATTCAAGAACGGTGTCAGCAACAATTTGTTTAACGTTATTCTTTCTTCTGAATAAAAAATCATTTATTAATTAGTTGTTTCATAATACGTACGCCTTTCTTAACACGGTCCGTATTTATGGAATGGAGAAACATGAGTGTTTCATATCGACGAACACGCTTTCAACGCTTGCTCCTATTTATGGAACAGAGGATTTTGAACCAAAAAAGAACGGATTTTCATCAAAATTTTTGAATTTTCAACCATTGTGATCAATTTTTAAATAAAATGATGAATCTTCAACTGGAATGATTGAATTTCAAACCAAACAGATAAATTTTCAACTAAAATGATAAATCTTCAACTGAAATGGTTGAATTTTCAACTAAAAAGATGAATATTGAACCATGAAGGTTAATTTTCTACAAAAAAACACGAATCTTCCACACAATATATGAATTTGCAACTGAAAATGGTAAATTTTTAATCAATAGTTGAATTTTACAAAAGAAAAGAGAGAAGAATTTTCAACAAAAAATAGAATAGTTAAACGTCAAAATAAACAAATTAATTTATAATTGAAAAAACGGATTTTCAATCAAACAGTTCAATTTTCAACCATTGTGATCAATTTTCAACTAAAATGATGAATCTTCAACTGGAATGATTGAATTTCAAACCAAACAGATAAATTTTCAACTAAAATGATAAATCTTCAACTGAAATGGTTGAATTTTCAACTAAAAAGATGAATATTCAACCATGAAGATTAATTTTCTACAAAAAAAATACGAATTTTCAACACAATATATGAATTTGCAACTGAAAATGATGAATTTTTAACCAATAGTTGAATTTTACAAAAAAAAAAAAAAAAAAAAAAGAATTTTCAACACAAAATAGAATACTTAAACTTCAAGTAAAACAAATTAATTTGTTATTTTGAACCAAAGAAGAACGGATTTTTAACAAAATAGTTGAATTTTCAACCAAACTGATGAATTTCCAACTAAAATGATGAATCTTCAACTGGAATAGTTGAATTTTATGCCAAAAATGTACAAAAAATTTTCACCAAATATTTCAAATTTTAGATAAAAAAGATCAATTATCAAACAAACAATGAAATTTTTGTCCAAAAAAGATACATTTTTAACCAAAAATAGAATAGTTAAATTTTCTGTTTAAAAAAAACTAAATTCTAACAAAAAAAAAACGAATTTTCAACAAAATAGTTAAATTTTCAACTGGAATAGTTAAATTTTTAGATAGAAAAATTTATTTTCAACAAGGTCGTTAAATTTTCAATCTGAGATAAATTTTCAATGAAAATGATGAATCTTCCACGAAAATAATTAATTTTTAACAAAAGAGTTACACTTATAACGAAGGAGTTAAATTTTCAACTAAAAAAGATTAATTCTCAACGAAAAATATAATATAATTGAAATTTCAACCAAAAAAGATTTTAATTTTGAATGAAAAACAGTTAAATTCAACCAAAAAAGACAAATTTTTAAGAATAGTTGAGTTTTCAATTAAAAAATACTTTTCAGTTAACAGAGAAAACAAATTTAAAACAAACTGTTGAATTTTCAAGGGAAAATATGAATTTTAAACGCTGCAGAATTTTCGTTAAATTTTTGTTTAAACTCAGAAAAAAATTATTTTTCACCATAAGAGTATTTGGACATTATTCTTCATTTTCTAAAAACTATTCGTTTAAATTATAAAATCCATAAATAAATGTGTAATGATTTTAATATTGAATTAAAAAGCTTTTTCAAAATGAAAAATAATATCCAAATACACTTGTGATGAAAAAGTCGACCGTGTGGAAAAAGAACGACTGAACAATCCCGAAAAATAAAATTCCCGACACTGTGAAATTCCCGAATAATAAAATTCTTGAATAATAAAGTTTCCGAATAATGAAATTCCCAAATTGGAAAGTTCCTCAATAATAAAATTCCCAAATTGGAAAATTGCCGACAGTTTCTAATATTGCTGGATTTGAAAATTTCCGAAAAATAAAATTCTTGTCACCGTAAAATTCCCTAATAATAAAATTTCCGAATAATAAAATTGTGGAATAATAAAATTCTCGAATAATAAAATTCCTGAATAATAAAATTCCCGAATTAGAAAATCTCCGACAATTTCTAATATTACCGAATTTGAAAATACCGGAATAATGAAATTTCCGAATTGGAAAATTCCCGAATGATAAAATTCCCGAGAGTTTCTAATATTACCGAATTTGAAAATTCCCGAAAAATAAAATTCCCAAGTTGAAAAATTTCCTAATAACAAAATTTATGAATAATAAAATTTCCAAATAATAAAATTCCCGAATAATAAAATACCGCAATTGGAGAATTTCCGAATGATAAAATTATCGGACAGTTTTTAATATTACCGAATTGAAAAATTCCCGAATAATAAAATTCCTGAATAATAAAATTCCCGAATTAGAAAATTTCCGACAATTTCTAATATTACCGAATTTGAAGATACCGGAATAATGAAATTTCCGAATTGGAAAATTCCCGAATGATAAAATTCCCGAGAGTTTCTAATATTACCGAATTTGAAAATTCCCGAAAACCAAAATTCCCAAGTTGAAAAATTCCCTAATAACAAAATTTATGAATAATAAAATTTCCAAATAATAAAATTCCCGAATAATAAAATTCCGCAATTGGAAAATTTCCGAATGATAAAATTCCCGGACAGTTTTTAATATTACCGAATTGAAAAATTCCCGAATAATAAAATTCCTAAATAATAAAATTCCCGAATTAGAACATTTCCGACAATTTCTAATATTACCGAATTTTAAAATACCCAAATAATGAAATTTCCGAATTGGAAAATTCCCGAATAATAAAATTCCCGAGAGTTTCTAATATTACCGAATTTGAAAATTCCTGAATAATAAAATTTCCGAATTAGAAAATTTCCGACAATTTTTAATATTTCCGAATTTGAAAATACCCAAATAATGAAATTTCCGAATTGTTAAATTCCCCAATAATAAAATTCCCGAGGGTTTCTAATATTACCGAATTTGTAAATTCCCGAAAAATAAAATTCCCAAGTTAAAAAATTCCCTAATAACAAAATTTATGAATAATAAAATTTCCAAACAATAAAATTCCGCAATTGGAAAATTTCCGCATGATAAAATTCCCGGGCAGTTTTTAATATTAACGAATTGAAAAATTCCCGAATAATAAAATTCCCGAATTAGAAAATTTCCGACAATTTCTAATATTGCCGAATTTGAAAATACCCGAATAATGAAATTTCCGAATTGGAAAATTCCCGAATAATAAAATTCCCGAGAGTTTCTAATATTACCGAATTTGAAAATTCCCAAATAATAAAATTCCCGAATAATAAAATTCCGCAATTGGAAAATTTCCGAATGATAAAATTACCGGACAGTTTTTATTATTACCGAATTGAAAAATTACCGAATAATAAAATTCCCGCATTAGAAAATTACCGACGATTTCTAATATTACCGAATTTGAAAATTCCCGAAAAATAAAATTCCCAAGTTGAAAAATTCCCTAATAACAAAATTTATGAATAATAAAATTTCCAAATAATAAAATTCCCGAATAATAAAAT
>CAKNYM010052811.1:322870-336855 GCA_932195095.1 Andricus curvator
CCGAATTTGTAAATTCCCGAAAAATAAAATTCCCAAGTTGAAAAATTACCTAATAATAAAATTTACGAATAATAAAATTTCCAAACAATAAAATTCCCGAATAATAAAATTCCTGAATAACAAGATTCCCGAATTAGAAAATTTCCTACAATTTATAATATTTCCGAATTTGAAAATACCCAAATAATGAAATTTCCGAATTAGAAAATTCCCGAATAATAAAATTCCCGAGAGTTTCTAATATTACCGAATTTGTAAATTCCCGAAAAATAAAATTCCCAAGTTGAAAAATTCCCTAATAACAAAATTTACGAATAATAAAATTTCCAAACAATAAAATTCCCGAATAATAAAATTCCGCAATTGGAAAATTTCCGAATGATAAAATTCCCGGGCAGTTTTTTGTATTAACGAATTGAAAAATACTCGAATAATAAAATTCCTGAATAATAAAATTCCCGAATTAGAAAATTTCCGACAATTTCTAATATTACGGAATTTGAAAATACCCAAATAATTAAATTTCCGAATTGGAAAATTCCCGAATAATAAAATTCCCGAGAGTTTCTAATATTACCGAATTTGAAAATTCCCGAAAAATAAAATTCCCAAGTTGAAAAATTCCCTGATAACAAAATTTATGAATAATAAAATTTCCAAATAATAAAATTCCCGAATAATAAAATTCCGTAATTGGAAAATTTCCGAGTGATAACATTCCCGGGCAGTTTTTAATATTACCGAATTGAAAAATTCCCCACAGAAAATTTCCGAATTTTAAAATATCCAAACTAGACAATTCCCGAATTTAAACAATTGAAATTTTTTTTATAAATATGATTTATTCATTCAAAATATAATAATCAAATATTTTTATAAAAAAGTATTTTCACTGACTAAAGATTCGAAAATTATTGTTTAAATCAAAAATAGTATTATTTTATATACTTATGAATATAGTATTTCATAAAATATAGTACTTTCAAATTCGGTAATATTATTAACTGTCGGCACTAAAATTTTAGTATTTGTGAATTTTTCAACTCAAGATTTTTATGGGACGACTGAATGGTGAATAATCCCGAAAAATAAAATTCCCGAATAATAAAATTCCCGAACAGTTTATAATATTACTGAATTGGAAAATTCCCGAATAATAAAATTCCAGAAGAATATAATTCCTGGACAGTTTATAATATTACCGAATTTCAAAATTCCAGAATAATGAAATTTTCGAATAATAAAATTCCCGAATTGGAAAATTCCCAAAAGTTTATAATATTAAAGAATTTGAAAATTCCCGTAAAATAAAATTCCCGACACAGTAAAATTCCCGAATTGAAATATTCCCTGATAATAAAATTTCAGAATAATAAAATTTCCGAATAATAAAATTCCCGAAAAATAAAATCCGGAATTGAAAAATTCCCGAATGATAAAATTCCCGGACAGTTTTTCATATTATCGAATTGAAAAATGTCGGAATAATAACATTCACGATAGCTTATAATATTACCGAATTTGCAAATTTCCGAATAATAAAATTCCCGGAAGAAAATTGCCGAATTATAAGATATCCGAACTAGAAAATTCCCGAGTTCAAACAATTTGAAAAATTTCTTTCATAAATATTATTTATTTATTTATTCAAAATACAATAATCAAATATTTGTATAAGAGGAATTATTTTTTATGTTTAAAGATTCTATAATTATTGTTCAAATTTAAAATAACAATAATTGAAAAAAATATATTTCTGTATAACAATTTTCTTCAATTATTGTTTATTATTCGGAAATTTTCAATTTCGGTAATATTCTGAACTGTTCGGGAATTTTATTATTTGGAAATTTTATAATTCGGGAATTTTCCAATTCGGAAATTTTACAGTATCGGGAATGTTATTTTTCGGGATTTTCCATTCGTTCCATTGGAAAATCCCGGAATAATAAAATTCCCGAATTGGAAAATTTACGAATAATAAAATTCCTGAACAGTAATAATATTACCGTGTTGGAAAATTCCCGACAGTTTATAATATTACCGAATTTGAAAATTCCCGAATAATGAAATTGCCGAATTATAAAATATCCGAACCAGAAAATTCCCCAATTATAAAATTCTCCAATTTAAACAAATAACATTGTTCAAAATAAATATGATTTGTTTATTAAAAATACAATAATCAAATATTTTTAAAGTTCAAAGTTTCTAAAATTATTGCTTGCATTAAAAATAACAATAATTGGAAACAATTTTCTTCCAGAAAGTATTTTTCGGGATTTTTCAGTCGTCCCAAATTTTTGTTTCAATTATTGTTTCAAATTCGAACAATAATTTCAGAAACTTTACACATTCAAAGTAATTTTTTTCATAGAAATATTTTATTATTGTATTTTTGATAAATAAATAATATTTATTAATAAAAATTAAATTCTAAAACTGGGGAATTTTCTATTTCGGATATTTTATAATTTGGCAAATTTCTTTCGGGAATTTCTTTATTGGAGAATATTCAAATTCGGTATTATTAGAAAATATTTGGAATTTTTTTATTCCAGAATTTTCCAATTCGGGAACTTTATTATTCGGAAATTTTCAAATTCGGTAATATTATGAACTGTCGGGAATTTTCCAATTCGGTAATATTTCACCGGTTTTATAGAAAATTTGCCTTTTTGATTCAAAAATTATTCGCTTTTGGTAGAAGTTTTATCATTGACTTTTTGACTGATAATTCAACTGTTTTGTTAAAAAGTCATCTTCTTTGTTCAAAAATTCAACTGGGAAAATTTTGTTTTCGGAAAAAGCCCCATAAATTAAAAAAGGGCAAAATTAAATTTACAGATCCAATTTAAAAGCATTTTTTTAATTGGTGATTTTATTGTGCATTATGTCTTTTTTCCGAAAATTTAATTTGTTTATTTGTAATGTCATTTTTCACGATTAAAACTACAGCTACGCGTCTTATCAAAAAAATGATTGATAAAAAATGTGTAGCTCTTTTTTGGGGAACAACTTTTGTCTATTTATTTTTTTTGCAGCTTGTGCTGTTTGTCTAAACGTGTATTTTTTTTTATTTTCAATATTGTTTTTACAAATAAAACAAAAGCAATGCGTCAAATTGAAAAAGTGATTCATAGCAAATTTGTAGATCTTTTTTGGGTGCACAGTTTCTGTACATTCATCTTTTTTCGTATCTTGCATAGTTTGCCCGCAAAATAGAATTTTTTCATCATATTTTGTGGGATGAAAATTGGAATTTTTGATTTTTTAAGAAAATTTTAAAAACTAATAATCTCGGTTAAAAAATCAACATTTTGGTTGAAAATTCAACTCTTTTTTTTGAAAATCATGTTTTTTTAAGATTCGTCAATATAGTTTAAAATTAATCTCTGATGTTCGAAAATAACCTATTTTGTTGAGCATACGTTATATTTTTCGTTGAAAATTAACTTTGGTAACTGAAGATTCAAGTGTTCCATTTTTTCTTCAATATTAAAATTTTTTAGTTAAAAATTCAACTAATTGATTGAAAATTCAAGTAATTGGTTCAAAATTCATGTATTTTGTTGATGATTCATCTATTTTTGTAGAAAATCAATAATCTTGGTTAAAAAATCAACATTTTGGTTGAAAATTTAACTCTTTTCTTTAAAAGTCATATTTTTTCAGATTCATCAATTTAGTTTAATATTCATCTCTTTTCGAAAAATGATTTATCTTGTTAAAAATTTGTTACATTTTTCATTAAAAATTAGTTTTGGTAACTCAAAATTTAACTATTCCATTTTTGGTTCAAAATTTAAATTTTTTAGTTAAAAATTTAACTTAGAAATATTTTAAAACATTTCAAAAACTTTCTGAAGATATAAAAAGCCGAAATTTTTTACATTTTGAAGAATTTTTCAATTTATTAAGAAAAATAAAGTATTCACGGAAAAGATCGAATTATTTTTTAAATATATATTTAGAAGTTTTGAAATGATTCAGAAATAATTAAGGCTTCTTAAGGTTCTCAATTTCTTGTTAGAAATTTAGATTTTTTTAAATTCTGGAAAAATTAACCCTTTCAAGAATTTTTAAAGGTTTCGAGAGAATAAAAAAAAATTCTCATGATTCCTGAAAAAGTTTATAAATGATTTTGTATTTTGAAGAATAAATTTTAAGAGAACAGTGAAAAAGATTTTAAAACATTTTCAAATCTTTCTATAAATTTCAAAGAAATCTGGAAGATTCTAAAGAAATATATATTATATTTTATATTTTTATTTATATCAAAACAGTTGAAATTTTAACAAAAAAAAGGACTTTCACAAAATTGTTGAATTTTTTTCAAAGCCGAATATGTTTCAACCAGAGAATTGAATTTTCCACAGAAAAAAATACAATTTTAATCGAGGGGATTAGTTTTCTACAAAGTAGATTAATTTTTAAACAAATAATTGAATTTTCAACCAAAAATATAAATTTTCAACAGAGAAGATTAGTTGAATTTTCAATTAAGAAGATAAATTTTCATTGTAATAAAAAAAAGTTTCACTAAAATATCGAATATTCATCAAAATAATCAAATTTTCAACCAAAGAAGGAATTTTTAACTAAAACCAAAAAAAAACAACTGAAAAATGAATTTTCAACAAGTATTTTGAATATCAACCAATTAGTTGAATTTTCAACCGAAAAGATTAATTTTCTACCAAAAACGACAAATTTTTAACGAAATAGTTGAATTTTCAACTGAAAAAGATAAACTTACAATGAAAAATGTATGAGTTTAATTTTCAGTTGAAAAAGTTATATTTACTTTTTATTACCAAAGTGATTTCTCCCTCGCTACGATCTTTTAAACTCTTTAAAAAAATTGTGCAGAACGGCTTTTAGAACCGGTCTGCAAGACTTTTATAGGCTTTAATTCTTCAGTCAATAAGCTGCTATTATTTTTCAAATATGCGCCGTATGCTTCAAGTTCCTCATTCTTGGGAAAAATTTCGTTTGTAATGTCGACAAATCTGTATTCTAAAGATAAGAATCCAGCATAACCAATTCGCGAAGGTTCTTGAATACCCCCACAAAGCGAGAAGTTGCACTATGAATGCGGGTTCGATTTTTCTTCACCATCATTCGGTTCCCTTCTGTGACTGCATACTTTCCTATGGAAATGGGGAAAGAATTCTACTTGAATCTCCTGATAGTTTCGGTGGTTTTGGGGCACGGAATTGTGGTCGCATCGGAAGAAAATAAAGGTAAGTGATTTGGAATTTTCTTCAGATGAAATCTTTTCTAAAAGAAGATAAAAAATCACATATCACAGCATCTGAAATTGAAAATCTGGTTCAATGCAATGACAATTTTGTGCTAGCATATTGTACAGTTATGTTCACATATGTGGCACGGAAAAGATAAGAAGCGTGACGCGACAAAATGAAGAATCAGGGACAGAATAAGTGAAGTGTTGTAATTAGACTTTTATCTTCTTCCGTCCTAGCCTTTTCCGCCTCTTCTTTAAAACTTTAATTTTTCTCCTCTTTTTTTTGATCACACAACTTTGTGAACTTCTTCTTTTTTCTCCTATATATTTCTCCACTACTTGTCCCTTTTCTCCATTTTCTTAATTCCCTTCGCACTTCCTGCTTCTTCTGTTTACATTTCTCATCCCATTCACTTCTATCCCCTCCTTCACTAACTTCTTTCTTACTTGTGCACTCTAATACTCTTTTTATTTCTCCTATCATTATTTCCATCTCCACTCTTACATTTCCTTCTCCCATTTTGATATTCCTTACCTTTTCCTTAAACTTTTCTTTACCTTCGATTGACCAATCCCCTCTGCCTGATCTTTTCACTTTTGCTTCCTTTTGCTTCCTCATAGAGGAAGCTTTGTAATGGTAACATTTTCCAACATTTTTTAATTCATTTAATTGAACCTTCCCCAATTTAAAAATGTCTAATACAATGTTCAAAGCAATTGTCCAGATGTGTGTGCGTGTGTGGATGTGTGGATGTCACGCTTTTTTGTGAACACGATAACTTGAAAACGGTCGCAGATAAATTGATGAAATTTGGAGGGCTTATTTTCCCGACTAATGTTTCGAAACTGACCCAAGGATTTCTTAAAATATTTGTTGCATTTTTCTGAGCACTTAATAATATTTACAAATACGATTTTTTATAGTAAAACTTTTTTCATTAACATAATTCAAAGTTGATGCAACAATATAAAAGATTCCTTAGTTCGAGACGAATCGATTGACCTATAATATTAATATATTTTATTCAAGCGTAACGAAGTTATGGTAATTTATATATTTTGAAAATCGGATTTTTATAGCAAAACTTTTTTCATTAACATAATTCAAAGTTGATGCAAGAACAGAAAAGATGTGTTGATTCGAGTCGCATCGATTCACCTTCAATATTAATACATTTTATTGAAGAGTAAGGTAGGTATGGTAATGCATAATATTCAAAAATACGGTTTTTTATAGTAAAACTTTTTTCTTCAACATAATATAAAGTTGACGCAAGAATATAAAAGATCCCTTGGTTCGAAACGAATCGATTGACCTTTAATATTAATATATTTTAATAAAGCGTAGGGAAGTTATGGTAATTCATATATTTTGAAAATCGGTTTTTTATAGTAAAGCTTTTTTCATTAACATAATTCAAAGTTGATGCAAGAACAGAAAAGATGTGTTCATTCGAGTCAAATCGATTGACCTTCAATATTAATACATTTTATTGAAGAGCAAGGAAGCTATGGTAATGCATAATATTTTAAAATACGGTTTTTTATAGTAAAATTTTTTTCCTCAACATAATTTAATGTTGATGCAGAAATATAAAAGATTCCTTGGTTCGAAACGAATCAATTGACCTGTAATATCATTAGATTTTATTAGAGAGTATGGAAGTTATGGTAATTTATATATTTTGAAAATCGGTTTTTTATAGTAAAGCTTTTTTCATTAACATAATTCAAAGTTGATGCAAGAACAGAAAAGATGTGTTCATTCGAGTCAAATCGATTGACCTTCAATATTAATACATTTTATTGAAGAGCAAGGAAGCTATGGTAATGCATAATACTTTAAAATACGGTTTTTTATAGTAAAATTTTTTTCGTCAACATAATTTCATGTTGATGCAAGAATATAAAAGATTCCTTGGTTCGAAACGAATCGATTGACCTATAATATTAATACATTTTATTAAAGAGTATGGAAGTTATTGTGATTTATATATTTTGAAAATCGGTTTTTTATAGTGAAACTTTATTCATAAACATAATTCAAAGTTGATGCAGGAACGGAAAAGATGTGTTATTCGAGTTAAATCGATTGACCTTCAATATTAATACATTTTATTGAAGAGTAAGGAAACTATGGTAATGCATAATATTTGAAAATACGGTTTCTTATAGTGAAACTTTTTTCTTCAACATAATTTAAAGTTGATGCAAGAATATAAAAGATCCTTTGGTTCGAAACGAATCGATTGAACTATAATATTAATAGATTTTAGTAAAGAGTAGGGAAGTGATGGTAATTTATATATTTTGAAAATCGGTTTTTCAAAGTGAAAGTTTTTTCATTAACATAATTCAAAGTTGATGCAAGAACAGAAAAGATGTGTTGATTCGAGTCGAATCCATTGACCTTCAATATTAATACACTTTATAGAAGAGTAAGGTAGCTATGGTAATGCATAATATTTGAAAATACGGTTTTTTTTATAGTAAAACTTTTTTCTTCGACATAATTTAAAGTTGATGCAAGAATATAAAAGATTACATAGTTCGAAACGAATCGATTGGCCTATAATATTAATAGATTTCATTAAAGAGTAGGGAAGTTATGGTAATTTATATATTTTGAAAATCGGTTTTTTATAGTAAACCTTTTTTCATTAAAATAATTCAAAGTTGATGCAAGAACAGAAAAGATGTGTTGATTCGAGTCAAATCGATTGACCTTCAATATTAATATATTTTATTGAAGAGCAAGGAAGATATGTATGTATACCATTAAGCCATTTCCCTTTCGGGGTAGGCGTGACACTACCCGATTCGGGTAGTGTTTCTAGGTTGATAACTTGTAGTAGATAACTACAAGTGTGGGCTCACCACACCCACGATGTGCCAACAGCACTCAGTTTTCTCGAATGGTCACCCATCCAAGTGCTAACCGCGCCCAACGCTGCTTCACTTCAGTGATCTGACGAGAACTGGTTTTTTCAGCGTGGTATGACTGTTGGTAATGCATAATATTTTAAAATACTATTTTTTATAGTGAAACTTTTTTCTACAATATAATTTAAAGTTGATGCAAGAATATAAAAGATTCCTTGGTTCGATACGAATCGATTGTCCTATAATATTAATACATTTTATTAAAGAGTATGGAAGTTATTATGATTTATATATTTTGAAAATCGGTTTTTCATAGTAAAACTTTTTTCACTAACATAATTCAAAATTGATGCAAGAACAGAAAAATGTGTTAATTCGAGTCCAATCGATTCACCTTTAATATTAATACATTTTATGGAAGAGTAAGGAAGCTATGGTAATGCATAATATTTGAAAATACGGTTTTTTATAGTAAAACTTTTTTCTTCAACATAATTTAAAGTTGACGCAAGAATGTAAAAGATCCCTTGGTTCGAAACGAATCGATTGACCTATAATATTAATATATTTTAATAAAGCGTAGGGAAGGTATGGTAATTTATATATTTTGAGAATCGGTTTTTTATAGTAAAATTTTTTTCATTCACATAATTCAAAGTTGATGCAAGAATAGAAAAGATGTGTTGATTCGAGTCGAATCGATTGACCGTCAATATTAATACATTTTATTGAAGAGTAAGGAAGCTATGGTAATGCATATATTTTGAAAATCGGTTTTTTATAGTAAAACTTTTTTCATTAAAACAATTCAAAGTTGATGCAAGAACAGAAAGGATGTGTTAATTCGAATCAAATCGATTGACCTTGAATATTATTACATTTTATTAAAGAGTAAGGAAGCTATGGTTATGCATATAATTTGAAAATACGGTTTTTTTATAGTAAAACTTTTTTCTTAAACATAATTGAATGTTGATGCAAGAATATAAAGGATTCCTTGGTTCGAAACGAATCGATTGACCTATAATATTGATACATTTTATTAATGATTATGGAAGTTATTGTGATTTCTATATTTTGAAAATCGGGTTTTTTATAGTAAAACTGTTTTCACTAACATAAATCAAAATTGATGCAAGAACGGAAAAGATTCTTTGATTCAAGGCAAATCGATTGATCTATAATATTAATACACTTTATTGAATATTAAAGAAGTTATGCTCAGTTATAATATTTGAGTCATCTGCTCCAAAAAGAAAAACTTTTTTCATTGGCATAATTCAAAGTTGACGCATGAATAGAAAATACTTTTTGATCCTAAGTTTTCAAATAGGGTAATTCTGACAATTTTTGTAAAGAAATCATAAAGTTGGGAAAGGGATAGGATGCTACAGAACTTTTCCTATCTCTTTTCCAGCTCAAGAAATTATCATTTCGAATACAAAATTTGATTTGTCTGATTTGTCTTTGTGTTAAAAAATTTTTTTGTATTATTTTCTAGTTTTGGATTTTTTGTACATTTCTATTTTCAAATTGATCAAAATGAAGACTTTGGTTTGTCTATTATTGAAAAAAATAACTAATACTTTCTCTATGAGGAAGCAAATACATTTGCTAACGGAAAGCAAAGTGCTCGCTCTTGACCTTTTCTCTTACCTCGTGGTCCACAACCACATAATTAATTATCGTTCCCCTTTCTCCTCCTGAACGTGTATATTCTCCTTCATCATTCCCCTTTATATTTCCGTTTATGACAAACCATCCCATCTCCTCAAGGTTCCTTAATAATGTCTTTTCCTCCCCATTCAGTATCTTGTCTTTGGATTTTCTTCCTGGCTATCCATCCTATACTCTTGCTCGTTTATCTCCTGTCCTCGCAATAAAATCTGCACCTATTATAAGCCTCATCTCTTGTTTATGTTCTTCCATCAGTTCTCTGATCTCCTCTGATTTTTCCTGCAGATCGTTGTTCACATAAACCCACACTATCATCCACCTCTCCTCTCCTATGTTTATCTTTTCTAGTATGAATCCTTCTATTTTTCTTCGATCTCTTTCATATTCTTCTCTGTTATACATTCGCTCCTTACTTCCATCACCATTCCTCCCATTGTTCTGCCTTTTTTATTCTTCCTCTTTGCCTTTTGAACCTGCCATTTGTAACCTCTTGGTAATGTTCCCCTTACTCTTTCCCATCCCTTTTTATCTAGCCACGTCTCCATCATTACTACTACATCCCATTGTGTCAAATTTCTCATAAACTTCCTATACTTTCTTCCCAAGCCTGCTATATTCCAGTAGAATATCCTCAAATCCTCCCTTTTTTTGTTTCTCGTCTCTTTTGGTTTCCTACAATTTCTTATTTTCATATCTGCCATTCCTTCCTTTCCTAGTTTCCTGACCCCTCAATTTTTACTAACTTTCTCCTGTACTCACCCGATCCCAACATACGCCTTCTATCTATATTTTCCCATACTTAACCCACGTTCTTCTCACCTCCTTAATTTATTCTTGCGCTATTATTCCTAATTTATACTGCATATTCCTTTCTACACGTGTAAAATCATCCTCTATTCTCTCATTCTTTTATATCTTTCCTATCCTTCCTCTCTAACCCTCCTAGCGATTCCATAAAATATGTTTTCCATTCTACCATCTCTATATCCTAGTTTACTCTTTTTCTTCTTCTCTTTTCTCTATTTACCATCTTCCAAAGCTCTTCTTCTGTCTTCTGTCTGTTTTCCGCCTCTTCTTCAAACCTTTTATTTTTCTCCTCTATTCTCCCCATAGTTTCACCAGTATCATTCTCTCCACACTTTGCGCTTCCCTTCCCACACTTTGCACTTCCTCTGTCTCTACCTTAGCATCTATTCTTTGAAGTACTTCTTCCACTCCTTCCATCAACTCCTTTCCCTCTAATCTTAGATCTTTTATCACTGTGTTTCTTTTTCTTTCTTCTCTCTCTTCCTTTTCTATTCTTCGTTCAATTTTTCTCAGCTTTTCCTTCTCTTTATTCTCACTCTCCCTCCCTCAAACTTCCGGTTCGAGCTTTCTGTTCTTTTATTCTACCTTCCAACTGCTCTAACTTCTTATTAAGCTCTTCCTGCTACTACTGCTACTAGCCAACCCTAAAAAACAAATTTATAGGGGTGAAATTTAAAAAGCAATTTTTGATTCGTATTCTGTGGCTAATTGTTAGGAAAAATGTTGAGGTTAAACTCGATACACATGGTATTATAATTCTCAATAAAATTTACAAAAAAGTCTTTTTTTCTCTCATGGAAAATACGTGTTAAATTTCATGGGGCTTGCGAGACTCCTACTGATTCTAAAATTAAGGCGAACTTTTGATATTACAACTTTTACTAGAAAACACTAACAATAACAATAACAATTCCTCAAGCTAGAGAAATTTCCGGTTTAACTTAGCCAACTTTTTACAAAAAATTTTGAATTAAATTAAATTTAAGAAAAATATGTGTTCCGAAGTATCAACAAATTTATAAACTAGACCATGACTTAAAAAAAAAATCTGTTCCCCGCTGAAATGACCATTCATCAGTATTGCTCGTTGTGTTCCACGCCTGACCATAGTCGGCTTGCACCACTGGAACTCATAGGACTTCTTCTCCGATTTTGATGTATTTTTTGAAGTACTCAGGATTGAATCCTGCAGAACAATTTCAGGCCGGATTTTTTTATTTCACCCTGCGGAATTTATTATTTAAAAAAATGATTTAAACAAACGATTGAATAATCGGGTTTTTAGTACATGTTATTTTATTGCAGCTTGATGGTAGTACTTAAATATGTAACTTTCTCAGTAATTCTCAACTAATATTACAGTGATCATGATGATAACTGGCCGAACATTCTTTTGTTTTGCTTCAATAACAAATTTAAAATTGATTTCAATCATGATGATCATGATCAAAAGAAATTCAGTTCATAGAAAGTTCTCGCATCAATTCGGTAATGGGCTATCCTAACATGGTGGTTCCGAATTAAATAGTGGACTCATCACTCGTATGGTTACACACCTCTACTATTATTCATTAGAATATTTATAATAATGGTATTTGTAGAATGTAATAAATGATGCTAATAGAATGATTCGTATCCTTTTTGCAGAGGCATCATCAGCTCTTCTTATTCGTCAGAAGCGTGCGTCTTCTTCATCTGGACATATTCCAGTGCGTTCGTCGTCGGAGCATCCCACCCATGGTGTGGGGATTGTCGCACCTGTTCCAAGACGAGAACCCCTTCCTCCTGGTATGGTTCGGATTTATCATGGTACCAACGAGATTGGAAAGGGTGTTGTAATCGTAACAGAGCCAAATACCATCGTAGCGACCCCTCACATTTTTCCACTGCAATATTATATTTCAGAGTATCATGTTAAGTACAATAACCACAATGGACAGATTGATAAATGCCTCATAGCAAACGTAGAGGTCGTACATCCATATAAGTCTTACATCACAAACGAGGAACCCTGGCGGACTAACGAAATGTGCCTGGTTTACACTAATCCTGGCCCGCAAAAGGCACCAGTTGTCCTGACAGCGCTTACTGAATCAGGACTCTTTACACGTAACCAAATTAAATGGCTTGTTGACTCGTACCCTTATGATGTATAGTTCAAGTCTTAAATTGATGCGTTCAATAAAGAATCTTTCAAATATGACACTCTTCTTACCACTCTAATCATATTATACTCCTGGTAGTTTGAATTCATATATATTAAATATAATATTCTTTTCTAATATCTGTACTTCTTCCAAAAATAAAATTGGCAAGTTTTTGCTCCCTCATAGAGGAAGCTTTGTAATGGTAACATTTTCTAGAATTTTCAAATTCATTTTCACATTAAAACTTCAGCTATCAAATTGTTGCAGCTATTTTGATCTAGAATTTCAACTCAATATGATTCGCTTTAGACTTTTAGAGGATCAATGAAAATTAGGGAGAACAGTTTCAAGGTGTATTAGCATCAGTATATAAAACAGAATGACAGTTGAATATTTTCGAAAATTATTCCTTTCTGCCAAATTCAAGTTCTGCAAATCGATAATCGATCCTTGTTCGAGATTTGCTGATATTTATAAACAAACATCCGCAAACTCAGTAATCATAAATTTAACTATACGGAGCTAAGTAAATGATTTTTTTCCAAATTTGATTAACAATTTAATTTTGAACGTTCATCAACAATTGACCATCATATAGGTAAGAAGTTTCAATAATTTTTCTTCCTCATAGAGGAAGCTTTGTAATGGTAATGTTTTCCAAAATTTTTAAATTAATTTAATTGAACCTTCCCCAATTTAAAAATGTCTAATACAATGTTCTAAGCAATTGTCCGGATGTGTGTGGATGTCACGCTTTTTTGTGAACACGATAACTTGAAAACGGTGGCAGATAAATTGATGAAATTTGGAGGGCCTATTTTCCCGACTAATATCTTGAAACTGACCATAGGATTTCTACAAATATTTGTTGCATTTTTTCTGAGCACTTAATAATATTTGAAAAATCGGTTTTTTATGGTAAAACTTTTTTCATTAACATAATTCAAAGTCGATGCAACAATATAAAAGATTCCTTGGTTCGACACGAATCGATTGACCTACAAAATATTAATATATTTTATTAAAGCGTAGGGAAGTTATGGTAATTTATATATTTTGAAAATCGGTTTTTTATAGTAAAACTTTTTTCATGATCATAATTCAGAGTTGATGCAAGAACAGGAAAGATGTGCTGATTCGAGTCGAATCGATTGACCTATAATATTAATACATTTTATTGAGGAATAAGGAAGCTATGGTAATGCATAATATTTGAAAAT
>CAKNYM010052811.1:344978-395992 GCA_932195095.1 Andricus curvator
AAGCCCTCCCACCAGCTACAAGGTCCCGCGATCCCTAGGGAGGGTATTGAGGAGTAAGGAAGCTATGGTAATGCATAATATGTGAAAATACGGTTTTTTGTAGTAAAACTTTTTTCAATAACATAATTAAAAGTTGATGCAACAATATAAAAGATTCCTTGGTTCGAGACAAATCGATTGATCTATAATATTAATATATTTTATCAAAGCGTAGGGAAGTTATGGTAATTTATATATTTTTAAAATCGCTTTTTATATTAAAAATTTTCTCATTCTCATAATTTAAACTTGATGCGAGAATAGAAAAGTTTTGTTAATTCAAGACCAATCGATTGACCCATAGCATTTATACATTTTATTGAAGAGTGAGGAAGCTATGGTAATGTATAATATTCGAAAACACGATTTTTCATAGTAAAACTTTTTTCTCTAACATAATTCAAAATTGATGCAAGAACGGAAAAGATTCCTTCATTCAAGGCAAATCGATGATGAAGATCAAGGATGTTATGCTCTTTTATAATATTCTAGTCATCTGTTTCAAACAGAAAAACTTTTTTGATTGACATAATTCAAAGTTGACGCATGAATTGAAAAGACTTTTTGATCCTTAGTTTTCAAATAGAGTAATTATGACAATTTTTGTAAATAAATCATAAGGCTGGGAAAGGGATAGGGCGCGACAGAACTTTTTCCATCGCTTTTCCAGCTCGAAAAATCATCATTTCGAATACAAAAAAATTTGATTGGTCTGATTTGTCTTTGTGTTAAAATTTTTTTTTGTATTATTTTGTAGTTTTGCATTTTTTGTATATTTCTATTTTTAAATTGATCAAAATGAAGGCTTTGGTTTGTCTATTAGTGAAAAAAATAACTAATGCTTCCTCTATGAGGAAGCAAATAGATTTGCTAACGGGAAGCAGAGTGCTCGTGAAATGAGCACCATATAATTATAAATACAAACAAAGTGGAAACACTCGATATCGAATTCACAGCTAGTTTTATAATGTGTTGAGTAGTTGAAATTTCATGACAGATAATTGATTTCGAAATTTGTATCAAGTTGATCATGAATATAGGTATCAAAACGTTGCATCCTATTACTCTATTTGCCGCATCAACTTGATACCAGTGGGGCGTAAGTGTGAAACAGTAGATTTATATGAGAAAGGAATTTGAATATTTACGCACCACGCTGAAATGAATATTCGCTATGTTTGCTCGTTGTGTGACATGCCTGACCAAAACCGACTCGTACCACTGGGACTCACAGGAAACCCTGTGAGTCATGCGAAGTCATGTGTCTAAATGGTCAGCTGCGCCTCTTCAGTTTATTTTTTGCTCAGGATTAAGTCGTGCACGAACAGTTTCAAGCTCAATTTTTTAATTTCAGTCTGTGGAATTTCTTATTCAAACATAAATGCGAGAAACATAAATATTCAGTTTAAGATTTAAGCCGATTGTTATAAACGATTTTTGTAAACAATTATTTACATTAGATCCTTAACTGCAACATGAAAGGTTATCTTTATTAAAAATGCCTCAATATCTCGTCGAAATACTATTCAGACTGGAAAAGAACCATTGGTTAATTATTACTATCATTATAAATATTCTCATGAACAAATTGTATTTTTTCCGCTTTTAGAACCGGTCTGAAAGACTTTTATCGGGTCGTTTGGTAAACCCGTATACTTCAAGTTCTTCATTCTTGCGCAAACATCGTTTGTTATCTTAACAAATCTGTATTCTAAAGATAAGAATCCAGTATCACTGATTGTAAAAAGTTCTTGAATACCTCTACAAAGCGAGAAGTTGCACTATCAATGCGGGTTTGATTTTTCTTCACCCTCATTTGGTTCCCTTCTGTGACTGCATACTTTCCCTTGAAAATGGGCAAACAATCCTACTTGAAGCTCCTGATAGTTTCGGTGGTTTTGGGGCAAGGCATTGTGGTCGCATCGGAAGAAAATAAAGGTAAATGAGTTGGAATTTTCTTCAGATGAAATCTTTTTGGAAAGAAGACAAAAAATCACATATACATATTATTAAAAAATATGGCACTATTTGAAGGATGGCGTTCGAAACGTTCATAAACGGTATTCTGATGATTCTGCAGGAGGGACAAGAAACGTAAAAATAAATCGAATTTTTTATGTAAGCAAGGCAGTAATCCTATTCCTAAAGAAAAAATGCAGATTAGGACATTTTTTTGAAGCATTACAGCATTTGAAATTAAAAATCTGGTTCTATACAACGATAATTTTGTGAAAGCATATTGTACAGTAATGTTCACACACGTGGCACGAGAATAGATGAGAAGCGTGACGCGACAAAATGAAGCACCAGGGATATAATATTTAAAGTGTTGTAATAAGCCTTTTATTGATTGTATTTTATATGGATAGCTATTTTCATATACTTTAAGACTATTATAATATTCATCTTGGAAAAATGTTTTAACTCTTATTTTTCATTACAATTGAAATATTGAAGTACATAACTAGATAAAAAACATTTCTATCGTAGATGGGTTTATTGCATAAAAAATACTTACAAAAAAGGAAATACGCATTGTAGTAATACTCAGGAAATTAGTGGCGGGGAAGTAGGGGAAATTAGGGAGGGGAAGTGAGTGTATGTGAAGGGAAGTGGGGAAATTATTAGAAAGGATGGTGAGTAGGAAGGTGGGTGAGAGCTAGGGAGATGGTAGGGCAGGAAAGGTGTTATCTGAACAAGTGAGAAGTGGCGGAAGTAGTGTGGGAAGGAGAACGAGATGAGATGAGCGGAAGATGATTATTATTATTAGTTCTGGGTTGAGACCTTAGCAGCCCCTGACGCTTGGGTAATCCCGTTGCGTCCCCTTGTAAGCCTAAGCATGACCCCATAGCCCTCTCCATAGGGAGAGGACCGCAGCCACGCTATTGGCCGATATCTCCAACTCACTGATAAAATAATTACCTGTGAGTGTTAGACGTTTCCCCGCAATAGCAGGGCAGTGACAAAGGATGTGAGTAGATGTCTCATTATCCTTTCCGCACAGACGACAGAGGGGACTTTCTGCAAGCCCAATCTTGGTTGGAGTTAAGCTTTGAGCCCAAGAGTGTTTTGGCCTGTCTGCAACCAGAAACCAGGTCCCACTCATTCTGATGTTCCTCAGTCAGCCAACTGTTAATTACTTCAGTGACTAACCTGCTGGAAATACCTACCACTGGCTCGGGTCCAGTAAAATTTCTTCCTGCTGCTAGCTTGGCTAGCCTATCCGATATCTCATTGCCCTTGATACCACTGTGTCCAGGGATCCATAGCAGAGTGACTCGGTTTTCGGTCGCTAACGTATTTAGTGCTTCAAAGCATTCCAGTACTAATAGCGACGTAGTCGTTGTTCCATTCAAGGCCAGTATAGCAGCCCTGCTGTCTGAACAAATACGGATGTTCCTTTTATTACCGTACTCCCTTGCCTTATAGGCACACTGGAGTATGGCCATAGTCTCAGATTGTAGAACTGTGGCGTAGGACCCCATCTCAATTGTAAAGCCCATTCCATTCCTTCTACGATATACGCCGGCTCCTGCCTTCTCCTCGTTCCTGGAGCCATCTGTAAACCAGTTGTCTCCATCACAGGGCAGGTATGCGTCGCCGTTAACCCATTCCTCCTTCGTGGATAGGCTAACTCGATACTTCTTGTCGAAGAGGTGGCGAGTGACCATTTTGTCCCTGGTCATGTTCAGGGTCGGCCTTCTCGCAATGTCGCCTGGGATCTTCACTGCTGTCGAGATCCTTCTGTCATTTACCAAATTTAGCCTCCAGGCCGCCTTCGCAGCCACGGCCTTGATGGTAAGATGGAGGGGCTCTAAACCTATTAGTGCCCCCAGTGCCATCGTGGGTGTCGACTTCGAGGCTCCAGTGACGCCTCTCAAGATCAGTCCCCTGATCCTTTCCAGTCGAGACTTCACAGTGGACAGCTCGACCCTGCTCCACCAGACTACCGCCGCATAGGTTAATCTGGGTCGCAAGATCGCTGTGTAAATCCACATAAGTGTAGAGAGGAGAAAGGAGAAGGAAGTGGCAGTTGTGGAGTTGGCGAGTTGGGAAGAAAAGTTGGGGGTAATGCGAAATAAGAATAGGATAAAGGATGAGGGAGCTTCCATCCATCACGATTTGACGAGAAAGGAAAGGGATGTGCAGAGACTGATGTGCGACAGGGCTAGAAGGGAGAGGAGAGAAGCGAGGTCAGCGAAGGTAGGATATCGGAAAATAAGAGTAGACGAGAAAATGGGGGTGTGGGACCAGAAGAAAGAGGTGTTGAAGGAAGTGCAGGGGGATTTGTTTCGTAGGAAGTAGGGAGGTGGGGGTAATGCAGGGTAGAGGAGTAGTGAAGGTGCTGTACTGGAACGTAGCAGGGGTAAAGAAAAAGGATGAGGAGTTCTGAAGGTATATCGAGGAATTTGATGTTGTGGGACTGGTAGAGACGTGGGTAAAAAGAAAGGAATGGGATAGAATAGAACCAAAGCTACCAAGGGGGTACATGTGGAGACACCAGGGGGCGGTCCGAATGAAGAAGAAAGGAAGGACCAGTGGGAGAATTGTAACGGGGGTTAGAGATGGATTAGACGAGAAAGTTCATGGAGAGGAAGAGGGGGAGGGAGTGCAAATGAGAAAAGTAAGGATAGGAGGGGTAACGTGTAAGTTTGTGACAGTGTACAATAAGGATGGGATGCAAAGAATTAGAGAAAGGGTGGAAAACTTGCTGGGCGAAAGAGAGCAGGGTATGGTGGTACTAGGTGGGGACTTTAATGCCAGGATGGGAAGAGAAGGGAGACTTTACAGGGAAGGGGAGAGCTTTGAAAGCAAATCGAATGATAAGGCAATAAATAAGGAGGGAGAGATTCTAAGGGACTGGATGGAGGATAGGGGCTGGGCGGTCGCGAATGGTATGGCAACTGGGGACGAAGAGGGAGAATACACATATGTAAGTAAGGTGGGGGTATCGATGATGGACTATATGGTCATGAATATGCAAGGATGGGAGGAGACGGACAAATTGGCATTAGAGGGGAGGGTGGAATCCGACCATAAGCCATCAAGACTGTGGATAAGAGGGGAGGGTGGCGGAAGGCAAGGTGGGAAAGAAGTCTCAATAGGAGAGAGGGTGAACTGGACGAGGGAGGCGGTCGAGAAGTATCAGGAGCAGTTAGGAAAGGAACGCTTTGAAGGGGAGTCGGTGGAAGATATATGGGAGGATTTGGAAGCGAAGGTAAAAGGGTGTGTGCAAAAAAAGGTATTTAGAAAGAAGAAGAAAGGAATTGTGAAGCCGTGGTGGGACAGGGAATGTGAAAAGATGAAAAGGAAGGTGAAGAGGAAGTACAAGAAGTGGAAAGAGGGTAATGCGAGAAGGGAGGAGTACGTAGAAATGAGGAAGGGGTTTAGATTGATGTGTAAGAAGAAAGAACAGGAAGAGGAAGAGGAGAAAGATCTGGAAGAGGAGTTAGGAAATGCTAAGACAGAGGGGGACGTCTGGAAGATAATAAATAGGTTTAGGAAGCGTAGAGTGGGGATGAGCGAGAAGAGAGTGGAGGGAGTTTTTTAAAGAATCCTTTCAGGGCTCAGATGCAAGGAAGAGGGATGGTGGGAGTAGAACAACAGGGGAGGCAGAGATGGAGGAGTTGAATGACCCAGGAGGGAATTTTCGGACAGTCATCATGATAATCACTGTCTGAACATTCTTCTGTTTTTTTTCAATAACAAATTTAAAATTGATTTCAATCGTGATGATCATGATCAAGAGAAATTCTCTTCATAGGAAGTTCTCGCATCAATTCGGTAAAGGGCTATCACAACATGGTGGTTCCGAATTAAATAGTGGACTCATCACTCGTATGGTTACACACCTCTACTATTATTTATTACAATATTTATAATAATGGTATTTGTAGAATGTAATCAATGATGCTTATAGAATTATTCGTATCCTTTTTGCAGAGGCATCATCAGCTCTTCTGATTCGTCAGAAGCGTGCGTCTTCTTCATCTGGACATATTCCAGTGCATTCGTCGTTTCTCGCACCTGTTCCAAGACCAGAACCCCTTCCTCCCGGTATTGTCCGGATTTATCATGGTATCCATGAGATTGGCAAAGGCGTTGTAATCGTAACAGAGCCAAATACCATCGTAGCGACCCCTCACATTTTTCCACCGCAATTTTATATTTCAGAGTATCATGTTAAGTACAATAACCACAATGGACAGATTGATAAAAGCCTCATAGCAAACGTAGAGGTCGTACAGCCATATAAGCCTTACATCAAAAACGAGGAACCCTGGCGGCCTAACAAAATGTGCCTGGTTTACACTGACCCTGGCCCGCAAAAGGCACCAGTTGTCCTGACAGCGCTTATTGAATCAGGACTCTTTACACGCAATCAAGTTAAGTGGCTTGTTGACTCGTACCCTTTTGATGTAGTTCAAGTCTTAAATTGATGCATTCATATTTATTCAATATAATCATTTTTTTCAACCATGTTGAGAGCCATTTAAAAACTGCGTCAACAATAATTTGTTTAACGTTATTTTCTCTCCTGAACAACAAATCTTTCTTGATTGGAAATTCATCTCTTTCGGTCTTTTGGTGTGGAATGGAACTCTGTTTGAATCAAGTTAAAGTTTTAATTGCGAACTGTATAAATAAATCCAAATAAGAAAATCTAACTCTTTTTGAATACAAGTTAATTCTTTTTAGTGGAAATATCTACCAGTATATACCTTTCTAGGTTAAAAATTATATTATATCCGTAGGGAATTCAACTAGTTGGTTAAAAATTGAATTATTGGTGAAAAATTTATTTCTTCGTGTGGAAAATTCAAAGGTTTTATAGAAAATTTGCGTTTTTGGTTTCAAGATTATTCGCTTTTGGTAGAAATTTTATCATTAAATTTGTTGGCTGATAATTCACCTGTTTTGTTGAAAAGTCATCTTCCTTGTTCAAAAATGAACACAAACAAAGATGTTCAGTTTTTCTAAAAAATAAAAAAAATGAAATTTAAAACATGTAAAGATTCCCAAATTTTCTTTAAAATGTAGATTTTTGTAAATTTCGATGAAGAATCTCTTCAGGAAATTATAAAGGTTTCAAGAGAATAAAACTTAAATCAAAATACAGATTTTAGAAGAATCCTGGGAGAATTTCTGGGAATTTATGGGAAAATTTTTAATTCATTTAATTAAACCTTCCTCAATTTGAAAATATCTAATATCATGTTCTAAGCAATTGTGTGGATGTGTGTGTGTGTGTGAGAGAGAGGATGTCACACTTTTTTGTGAACACGATAACTTGAAAACGGTTGCATATAAATTGATGAAATTTTGAGTGCTTATTTTCACCACTAATAGCTTGAACCTGACAGAAGAATTTCGAAAAATATTTATTGCACTTTTTTCAGCACTCAATAATATTTAAAAAATGGGGTTTTTATAGTAAAACTATTTAATAAGCATAATTCGAAGTTGATGCAAGAATATAAAAGATTTCTTGGTTCGAGACTAATCGATTGACCTATAACATTGATACATTTTATTCAAGAGTAAGGAAGCTATGGTAATGCATAATATTTAAAAACAAGGTTTTTTATAGTAAAAATTTTTTTATTAATATAATTCAAAGTTGATGCAGCCATATAAAAGATTTCTTGGTTCGAGAAGAATCGATTGACCTGAGATATTAATACATTCTATGAAAGACTAGGGAAGTTATGGTGTTTCATATATTTTTTAAATCGTTTTTCATAGTAAAAATTTTCTCATTGTCATAATTTAAAGTTGATGCGAGAATAGAAAAGTTGTGTTGATTCAAGATGAATCGATTGACCTATAACATTGATACATTTTATCGAAGAGTAAGGAAGCTATGGTAATGCATAATATTTCAAAACAAGGTTTTTTATAGTAAAACTTTTTTCACTAACATAATTCAAAGTTGATGCAAAAAAGGAGAAGACTCCTTGATTCGAGGCAAATCGATTGATCTATAATATCAATACACTTCATTGAATATTAAGAAAGGTAAAGTAATGCATAATATTTGAAAATATGGGTTTTTCTAGTGAAACTTTTTTCTTCAACATAATTCAAAGTTGATGCAGCAATATAAAAGATTTCTTGGTTCCAGACTAATCGATTGACCTACAATATTAATATATTTTATTAAAAAGTAGGGAAGTTATGGTGTTTTATATATTTTTAAAATCGATTTGAATAGTAAAAATTCTCTCATTCTCATAATTTCAAGTTGATGCGAGAATAGAAAAATTATGTTAATTTGAAACGAATCGATTGACCTATAACATTGATACATTTTATTGAAGGCTAAGGAAGCTATGGTAATGCATAATATTTAAAAACAAGGTTTTTTATAGTAAAACTTTTTTCATTAATATAATTCAAAGTTGATGCAAGGATAGAAAAGATGTTTTGATTCAAGACGAATCGATTGACCTATGATATTAATACATTTTATTGAAGAGTAAGGAAGCTATGGTAATGCAAAATATTTGAAAATACGGGTTTTTATAGTAAAACTTCTTTCTGCAACCTAATTCAAAGTTGATGCAGCAATATGAAAGATTTCTCGGTTCAAGACGAATCGATTGACCTACACTATTAATACATTCTATTGAAGACTAGGGAAGCTATGGTGTTCTATATATTTTTAGAATCGATTTTTATAGTAAAAATGTTCTCATTCTCATAATTTAAAGTTGATGCGAGAATAGAAAATTTATTTTAATTCGATACGAATCGATTGACCTATAACATTCCTACATTTTAATGAAGAGTAAGGAAGCTATGGCAGTGCATAATATTCGAAAATACGTGGTTTTTATAGTAAAACTTTTTTCTTCAACGTAATTCAAAGTTGATGCAGCGATATAAAAGATTTCTTGATTCGTCACGAATCGATTGACCTACAATATTAATACATTCTATTAAAGACGAGGGAAGTTATGGTGTTTTATATATTTTTAGAATCGATTTTTATATTAAAAATTCCCTCATCCTCATAATTTAAAGTTGATGCGCGAATAGAAAAGTTGTGTTGATTCAAGACGAATCGATTGAGCTAGAAGATTGATACATTTTATTGAAGAGTAAGGATGCTATTGTAATGCATAATATTTAAAAACAAGGTTTTTTATAGTAAAACTTTGTTCACTAACATAATTCAAAATTGATGCAAGAAAATGTTTTTTTTTTTCAATTTATCACTTTCACTCATGGATTTTTGTTGTCATCTCTTATGAAAGAATGATCTACACTACAAAGGAAAAAAGCTAAGTCCACTAATTAAAAGATTTTCCTTTTTCGACGCAGAATTGATATTCTGAATTTAGAGATTAAGGATATCCATCACTCACTTAAAGAAATTCAATTTAGATTACATGAGATTGAAAATATTTTATATAAATCTCTTCCGTTTTATGTTTTCCGAAAATTCATGTATTTGGAATATTTAAAGTATGAAAGGATCTTTAAAGCATGTAAAATGAAATCTATCAAGAGGCTTCATTGGTTGATGAAAAAAGAAAAGAATCACATTTAATCACATTTAATTGATGACAGCATAAAAAAAGAAACGTTACGTCTTTATGACTCTGAATCTCTCACCAAAAACAAAAAACCAGAAAAAATTTTTGTAGATTTTACAGTTTGGCCATATGTTAAAGGTTTATCTGAGAAGATCGAACAGGGTTCACGTCATCATAAAATAAAAACAATTTTTAAACCAATTAAGAATTCTGGAAAATTTTTCTCAAAAGAGGATCCACTTCCAAAATTGAAACGAATGGGTTTAGTATATAAATGTAAATGCCAAAATTGCTCGGAAATCTATGTTGGTCAAACTGGAAGAAAATTAGAAACTAGAAATATAGAACATTAATATTCAGTTGCTAATATTAATAACAATAATCATACAGCTCTTACCAGACATTTTTTAGATGCCGGTCACCAATTCGACTTTGACAATAAAAAATTCTAGCCTATGAGAGAAACATACCCCGTCGGAAAGTTATTGAAAATTATTTCATCAATAAACACCCAAATGATGCCGTTAATTTACGATATGAGAATAATAATTTTCCGGGAATGAAAATTGCACTTGTTTGCTAAAAATTCAACTATTTTGTCAAAAAGTCTTTTTTTAAAAATTCAACTATGAGAATGTTTGTTTTCTAAAAAGCCCAAAAAGTGCCCATAAATTATTTTCATTCAACAAAAAAAATCTTTCTAAGAATTTTAATTCTAATTTTCAACTGTTCAAACAAATGTAATTAATGCTGTAATTTGTCATTGCTGAGAAGAACATTTTTTGTGAAGACTTGCCATTCTGGTATCATTATGAAAGATGCAATTGAAAAATCGTAAACTGAAATTATGAACCAAGTGACACAAAATACGGAAAAAAATCTTGAGGAGGAATTCGATTACTGAAAAATTCCTACACAATTTATTTTAACCACTTTACGACAGAATTATTTATTTTTGATAGGCCTAGGAAATAGAATAGTTTCTTTAATTCAATGTGTTTTTGGATAAACAAATTTATTTGGTTCACAGAAATTGATTTTCCTTGAAATGACAATTTTCAAAAAAATTTCTAATGACTTTTTCGTTTTAAAGTTATTTTTGGTTAAATGAAAAAATTATGTTACGGAAACGGTTTCTTCAATACGAAATCAAATTTTTTTTTGAAAGTAGTCTTGAAAGAGTCTCGTTTAGGGCTTTTTCGAATTTCGTGTTTATTAAAGAGATTATTTTTGTCGTGACAAAAAAAAAACTAAAATAGATGATTCTTGAAATTTTTTTAAATATGTTGAAAAAGAAACTGGAAGATTTTTAGGACAAGTTTTTTAATCTTGCTGGATTTTCAACAATTTAAGGAAAACTCAATTAATTCAAAGAATATTTATAAGCTGTGGAAGTTTTGGTAGGATTTGGAAATAATTTAAATCTTGAGAAAATTTTTTAAAAGTGAAAGCAAAATGCCGATTTTTGAATATTCCTAAAAAAAAATTTTGAAAAATTTTGAAAGGTGTGGAGGGCAAATTGAGAAAGATTATATCACATTCCAAATGATTTCTCTGAATTTTAAAAAAATATATGGAAGATTTCAAGAGAATTTTTCTCCTTTTAAAAGATCTTTCCAAAATTTTAGGAAATATTTGAATGGATTTAAAAAATATCTCAAGTTTAGAAAACGTTCCAAAATTAATTAAAAATTTCAAAAAATTAAAAAAAAAGGCAGGTTTTTCAAGATTTTTGAATCAAATTTTCCAGCTTTTTAGGAATTTTGCAAGTTATCGAAATTTTTTTTTTCAAATCTTGAGATTCTTGGAAAAATTTTACATGGTTTTCTATTCGAAAAAATTAATTTCAACAATATATTCGAACAGATTTTGAAACATTTTGGAAGATTCTTAACATTGAAAACAAGAATTTATAAGATTTTAAAACAATTTTTTTTTATTTCGCAGAATTTTCAAAAAATTTCAGGAAAAATTCCAAGCATTTCAAAAGTTAATTTGAAGAATTAGAAGCTTTGAAAATATTCGAAAATAATTAAAAACGTTATAAAGATTTGCAAACATTGCAAACAAAATATAAGTTTTTGGAGATTACGCACAAATTTTCTAAGTTTTTTAAACATTTTGAATTCTTTAAAAATCTATATTTTTGCTAAAAAAAATTGTATTCTTCTAGATTCTTTTTTGACAATTTTGGAAATCTTTTGAAATGTTAGAAAATCTTCATAAATATTCTCTTAAAATTAAGTTTTTAAAATAAAAAAAAAATATAGTTTCAAAATCCTTAAATAGTTTAATTTTTTCGAAACTTAAAAATAAATAATTTGTGTGAAATTCTTTGAAATATTTTTAAATTTTTAATTATTTTTGCAATTTTTTGCATTTTTTTCAAATTATTTAAATATTTGTTGAAATGATAGTGTGGTGTCTAATATTTGGCTGAAAAAAGCGCCCTGTTTCTTTCATTAAAAATTGTTTTTAATATACAAAATATTACTTTTTACCAATAATGAGATATTTAAATTTATTTGCCAAACATTATGGCACTGATAAATTAAAGCTAACAGGAATAATTGTTTGCACAATTCAGTATTATTTTTAAAAATACTCTCGATGAGTAATACAAGAAAGTTGTGGTTTATTTTAAAATTGTCAACTTTTTATCCACTTTGAATTAGATTGAGGTAATAATTATCTTGAGTTTGAGAAATAATTATTTAGGCAATTTACAATTATTCTTAATAATATTCTCTCGGAATAACTCTAGAAAGTTGTGGTTTATTCTGAATTTTTGAACTTTTCATTGAGAGTGAGATAATAATTAATGCAGATTTAACGAACATAAATGTTTAAACAATTTATTATTGTTCATAAGTATTTTTTCTTACAGTAATGCCATTAGGTTGCGGCTTTTCTAAAATTTTTAACTTTGCTTTGACTTTTTAGTTATGAACAAATAAAAAAATAAAAACCAGAGAGAACCATTTTTTGAACAATCTCTTTTTTTCTTTGTGGATACATTTTCCTGAAATACAACAAGCTATTATTACCTCACTCTATCTGGAAAGTTGGAAGCAATTTGAAAAATGAAAAAGCGACTTTCCTACTCTATTCTAACTAGCAAAACCTACAAAACATTTTTTTCTTTAAACATTTAAATAATTGTTAATTCAAAATGATTTTTCGATTGATTTCAAAATCATGGCGAACTTCTTGTATCATATCTTTTACTAGGGAACAATAATAAGTGGGAATTTGAAACGAAAACTGTTTGCTTAATTTATCATTGCTTGAGGAATTTTCAGTTCAACTTTTTCAACCTCTTCCAAAACACTTTGAATTTAATTGAATTAAAAAAAAACATGTTTTTGAAGTCTCAACAAATTTATATACTTTTGTAATAGTAAATATCTAATTAAAATGTATTAGGAAGAAAGTAACAAATTCCCTCTGGAAAGGGGGTTTGCAATAACAATAGTATAATAATAATTATTTTTATGTGAATAAACATAAAAGAGTGAATTTTAATATTTACGCATCACGCTGAAATGAATATTCGCCACGTTGGTTCGTTGTGTGACACGCCTGACCAAAGCCGACTCGTACCACTGACCACTACAGTCTACAGTTCTTGACCGTTTTTAAAGTTTTTTTTTTAAGTGCTCAGGATTAAATCTTGCAGAACGACTTCAGGCCTGATTTTTCAATTTCAGTCTGTGGAATTTCTTTTTTAAACATAAACATAAATTCAAGAGACATAAATATTCAGTTCAAGATTTAAGGCGATTGTTATAACCAATTTTTATAAACAATTATTTGCATAAGATGCCTAACCGCAACGTGAAAGATTATCTTCATTAAAAATGCCTCAATATCTCTTCGAAATACTATTTAGAATGGAAAAGAACCATCGGTTAATTATTACTATCATTATAAATATTCTCATAAACAAATTATATTTTTTTCGAGGTATTGTTTTTCTCATCAAACGACTTTAAAATTAATTCTAAATTATAATAAATAGCTGCAGAAAAATATAAATGTCGAATATTTGTATAGTTAATGACAATATTGTAAACAAATTAAAAAATTAAACGTTTTTCAGCGGGAAGAATAAGTAACTTTCTCTGTAATTCTCAACTAATATTATTACTAAATAATAATAAAAAATTGTGAATTTTGTAAACAGAATTAAAAATATATAAGTGGTGAAAAAACTTCTTATTTCCACTGCAGAATAATTTTTCCTTAATATTTTGTTTATAAAAATTAACATTTTCTAATATTATTAAATGATAATATTGAATAGGAACTACTGACAACGTTACTTATTGAATTACCATTGTCAAGATGCATTGAAATAATCATTATGAAAATATAACCCCTGAGATAGCTGCAACATGATTTAGCAAAAACAAAAAAAATGTTTTCCTGATAAAAAACGCTAAGTTTCTGAATTGGTTTATGATATTGTTATAATCAATACAAATATTTAACATTTGTATTTTTCTGCAGTTATGTATTATAATTTAGAATTAATTCAAAAGTTGTTTGATGATAAAAACAATACTTAAAAAAAAACAATTTATTTATTAGAATATTTATAATAATGGTACTTTTGGTTGAAAATTACTCTTTTTAGTTGACAATTTTACCAGTATATATTTGCTTCAGGATTGCTTTTTTTTGGCAAAGCAATTAGTTTAATTATTGAAGATTCTTGAAGATTGAAGATTCTTCTCTTTTGTTATAATTTTTATCATTTTTGGTTGGGAATGTATCTGTTTGATAAATCTTTTTTTAGTGAAAATTAAGCCACCTGGTTGCAAGTTAAACTTCTTTGCTAAAAATTCCTTATTTGGTTGAAGATTCATGATTTCATTTGACAATTCAACTAATATTGGAAAATTCAATTATTCAGATCAAAATTAATTTATTTTGCTTAAACTTCAACTATTTTGTTAAAAAGACATCCTTTTTGTTCAAAAATTCAACTGACAAAGTGTTTCCAGAAAAAAACCCAAAAATGCCCAGTAATTATTTTCATTCGACAAGATGAATCTTTCTAAGAAATTTTAACTAATTTTCAATTATTTAAACAAATTGATTTGATCTAAATTTTTTTTCTACTAACTATTTAAAAATATTTTTTTAATTGTACGGGCAATTACTTAAGACCCTATTATGTAACAAATTCATGCTTGTTTGAATAACTTTTTTTTGTTTGAACAATTTTTTTTCTAAAATAAATGTTTAAATTTATCTTGTTCTGTAATTAATGCGGTAATTTTTCATTGCTGAAAACAGCATTTTTTGTCAAGACCATAATCGAGTTGTTTAAATAATTTACAGAAGACTCAATTATACTCGTGAGTTAAAACTATTTGGCTTAATTATTATTTTCATTTAATGTATATATAATTTAAAGAAAAGGTTAAACAACCGAGCAAGTGCATTTTGGTTCAAAATTTAGACTTTTCATTAAAAAATTCAATTTTAAAAGATTTCAAAACATTTCAAAAAACCTTTTTAGGAATTTTTAAAGGTTTCGAGAGTATAAAGAAAATTTTCTTATGATTCCTGGAAAAGTTTACAAATGATTTTTTATTTTGAAATATAAATTGGAAGAGAAAAATGAAAAAGGTTCTAAAACATTTCAAATTTTTTGATATACCCTTAAACCTGGCATGGGTCCTATTAAATCAATCTATATTTTCGAAATTTTAGAAAACTCTTTGATACAATACCACATGCAAATTTTGTCAAATCTCTTGAAAATGCTTTAGAATCTTTTTAAATACTCTAAAATATTTCAAATCCTCTGAAACCAATTGAACATTCCTTAGAATCTTTTGAAATACTGTTAAAGTTTTCAAATCCTTTCAAACCTTTGGAAATCAATTCAAACATTTTAAAGCTCTTGCAAATGCTTTAGATCTTTCAAAATACCATAAAATAATTTAAATCCTATGAGTAACATTAAATTACTGAAATGAATTTGAAAATTCCTAGGATCTTTCAAAATACCCTAAGATATTTAAAATTCTTCACAATATTTTGGGATTTCTTGAAATCTTTTAAACTCTTCAAAATCCCTTGCAATTTTTCAAAGAACCCTAAAATATTTTTAATCCTTTGAAACTCTTTCAAATTATTAAAATCCTTTGATTCTTTTCAAATTCCTTACATATTTATTTTGATTATTTCAAAATTACTTGAAAGTTGAAACTTTTTAAAGCTTTCGAAAATGCCTTGAAATCTTCTAAAATACTCTAAACTATTTCCAATCCTCTGAAATCAATTAAATTACTGAAATCAATTGAAAAATCCTAGGAATCTTTTAGAATAATCTAAAAGTTTTCAAGTCCTCAAAACTTTCTTAAAATTCCCTGAAATTTTTTCAATCTCTTTAAAATCAAATGAAAATTTAAAAAACATTTGAAATCCTCTGAAATCGATTACTGAAATAAATTCAAAATTCCTTGGATTCTTGAAATTTTTTTAATCTCTTTAAAATCGAATGAAAATTTAAAAAATAGCCTAAAATATTCCAAATCCTTTGAAATTCCTTCAAATTATTTAAATAAAAAAATTCCTTGGAGTCATTAGAAATTCCCCAAAATATTTCGAGGCCTTGGAATCTTTCAAATTACTCTAGAATAGTGCAAATCCTCTGAAATCAATTAAAGAACTGAAATCAAATGAAAAATCCTTGGAATCTTCAAGAAACCTCTAAAAATTTTCAAATTCTTTACATATTTTTTAAAATCCTTCAAATTGTTGAAATCTCTTGGAAATACCTTGGATTGTTTTGAAATACCCTAAAATATTTCTAATCTTGAAAAATTCCTTAAAAAATCCTTTTGAATCAATTAAATTACTAAAATCGGTTGAAAATTCCTTGAAATCTGTTAAAATATCCTAAAATATTTCGTCAGAATCGAAAACGACAATATCGTTTAGAGATTTTATATTAAGGATCAAAGAGAAGAAGGACGAAAGGGTAGTTTGCCAACTATCATGGACGTAAATTTCTTGAAAAATTCTCTGAATGTTGAAGATAAGATAGAAGTAGAGTGCCATGGAAATTATGTGATGACTGAAAAGGATAATCAGAGGATGGACACTGATGAAGAGGATGAAGATGAAGAGGACAAGGAAGAGGGAGAGGGAGACAGCGAATCTGATGGGGAGATAAAATTTCAAGATGTCAAAAACCCGTTCTGAATTGAGCGATAGAAAGACAACGTACATAATTGCTGCAATTATCTCTGCTTTGGGATAAGATTAAGACCTTCAAGAAGCTTTCTCATTGGTAGTTCATTGGGATGGAAAGTTGCTTCTTGATTTGTCAGGAAAAAATTTTGTCGACAGAATACCAGTTTTGCTTTCCGGACTAGGGACTCAACAACTTCTCAGTGTTCCGAAATTGGAAAGTAGTACAGGAGAAGCACAAGCAACAGCAGTGGCTGATGTTCTTATGGATTGGAATATCGATGACAAAGTGAAAGCAATGTGTTTCGATATAATAGCTTCTAACACTGGTGAATCCAAATTTAGTTGTTCTTCTATTTCTTCAATCTGTTAAATCAAAGATAATTGAAAGCAGTTCAGTACTTAATACTTGTTCCATGTAATTTTTTGATACAGGCCGCTTCAATGGATCTTGTGTTATTTTAGAACAGATTTTAGAGAAAAATTTGTTGCACCTGCCTTGTCGCAATCATATCTTTGAGTTAGTTCTGCGAAGTGCATTTGAGGCCTCTTTTTCAACAACGTCTGGGCCAGATGTTTTGCTTTCCAAGAGATTTAGAAATTCTTGGCAGGAAATCGATCATTCCTCCTTCAAACCTGGGATAAATAACGAAGTAGTTGCTGATGCCGTGAAAGAATTTAAAGAACATACACTCAAATTCATAAAAGAGCAACTCAAAGTTATTTTGAAAAAGAGAATGCATCATTCTATCAGTCAATTTTTTATCAATAGAAATTATAAGATTGTATTCTATTATAGATCAACCAGAAAAGAAAAGACTACAGAGAGCTTCTTGAGCTTGCTTGCTTTTTTTGGGAGAAGAACCACCATTACAAAAAGGAGCAAAAGGAGTGAATAAACGTCGGACAATTTAGTTTCAACAACCTGGCGCCGTTGATCATGCGAGCTGGATGGCAAAAGCCATCTATTGCTTGACAATTTCTAGGTTTAAAAATCAATTCAGTTTAACAGCTAAAGAAACGAAAGGCCTCCGTGACGTATCGATTTTCATGATTCAAATCTATCTGCAAGTTTGGTTCACAGCTCCTTCAGTTACATCAGCTCCAAACAGTGACCTCAAATTTTTGAAGCAGTTGCTTCAGTATAAAAAAGTTAATACTGCAATCTCAAAAGCTACACTATCAAAATTTCAGAATCATTTATCGTACCTGAGTGAAGAGCTTGTTGCACTAGCTTATTTCGACAAATAAGTTTCTACAGGTACAAAAAGAAGAATGGTGTTTGGGATGAAAAATCGAGACAGTTCATCCGAGTTAACAAAACGCGCCTCTATAAACGAATCTGATCCCCAGGAATGGAGAGAACGAGAACTCGACAACTTCGTTACGAAGAGAACCAAAAATGTATTTGCTCCACTCGAACTAGAAACAGCATTTTTGAACCAAGATACCTTCTTCATTCAGAGCCAACTCCTTGAAAATCTCTAACTGCAATCCTTTCCAGATCATAAGCATGAGTTTCTGCAGTTGAAGAAGAGTGTTTTCGACTTCTGATTGCGATGTCCGTAGATCCTGAGTAAGAAACCGCTCGAGTATTACCCATCAAATCCTTATTGATAAATAGTCCAGCGTAAACGGAAGGAATAAGTTTGCGTTCATCAGCAACAACTCAGTCGTGATCCGGTAGTTAAACTCGATATGGAATGTGCATCAAGAATGGGGATTGTTTATTAAAAGCCGTTGTTCCTATTAGCACGCTTGCCTTGTCATCTCAGGATAAGAAGAAAACCTGCTGAGAACCTAGAAGAGAAGTAAGAGATTCTAATGCTCGGGTAGTTAAAGTGCAAAATTCCTGACCAGGATGAGTTTTATGCAAGTCTGATTAGGCTCTGCATAATTTGACAGGTACGGTTGAAACATTCCGTTTGCCTTCCGTGGAGTTTGATTAAATTGACAACAATCAAAGGTATGTTGCACTTCGGGACAAAAAAAAACCATTTCAACTAATTCAGCGTTTTAATCATCCAGTGTTCTACAAGATCAGTGCATTGAAATACATCGATAGACGAGGTTCGCAATTCCACACCGAGAAAAAAAAACAGCAGCCCAGCCCAAACGATGTCTTAAACTCTTTCAAAAAAATTTGATAGAACGGCTATTAGAACGGGTCTGCAAAACTTCTATCAGGTCGTTTGGTGAATCTCTGTTCTCTTCTGAACGCTATTTCTAACGAATAAATAATAATAGGTCCATTTCTTCAAACTTCAGTCATTCAAAAGAAAGAAATTAAGCTTTTTGAAGACAACACAAAAAAACCTTAGTTCAAAAAAGCTCTAATGCTCTGAATGTTTCGACTTTGTTGTTAACTATTCAATATTTAAACTTCCCACCACTGATTTCCTCAGTTTAATTCTTCGGTCAATAGGCTGTTATTTTTTTCTAAAATGCGTCGTATGCTTCAAGTTCCTCATTCTTGTGCAAACATCGTTTGTAATGTTGACAAATCTGTATTCTAAAGATAAGAATCCAGTATACTTAATTCTAGAAAGTTCTTGAATACCCCCCCAAAGCGAGAAGTTACAATATCAATCCGGGTTCGATTTTTCTTCCCCTTCATTCGGTTCCTTTCTGTGACTCCATACTTTCCTATGAAAATGGGGAAACAATCTTACTTGAATCTCCTGATATTTTCTGTTGTTTTGGGGCAAGGCATTGTGGTTGCATCGGAAGATAATGAAGGTAAGTGAGTTGGAATTCTCTTCAGATGTAATCTTTTTGAAAAAAAAGAAAGACATTGGTTGTAGCATTATAGCATTTGAAATTGAAAATCTGTTTCAATACTATGATAATGAATTTTGTAGTAACATATTGTACAGTGATTTCACATACGTGGCACGGAATAGATAAGAAGCGTGACGCGTAAAAATCATGCATCAGGGACAGAATAAGACAAATGTTCTAATTAGACTTTTATTGACTTTATTACATATGGAGAAATATCTTCATGTACTTTAGGACTGATGTAATATTGATCTTGGGAAAACGTTTCAAAATTTTGTTTATTTACCATTTAAGTGTTGCAGTATGGAACTAGATAATCAAAATTTTTATCGTAAACGGGTTTTTCGCATAAAAAATAATTACAAAAATGAAATACACATTGTGGTAAAAGGAGATACCTACACCCCTATAGTAGATAATCAATAATTAAAAATACTAATGTGTGTAAAATAATTAATTTAATGTAATTAATAGTATAGACATAATAAGTGGTAATATATATTAAAATCAGAATGGATTATTTTACTTATATTTGTGCTTATAATTATTGATTATTTACTGTCGGATCATTATCTACTGTAGGGTGCTCTCCCCTAGTAGTAATTTTTTTCAACAGATCACCATTGATATTTCAAGGAATGTATTATCATTAGAGAATAACATAAATTTTTTAGTCTTTTTAGACTAGATGGAGCTATGAATTGAGAATTATTTTTAATTAATTTTTTTCTGAAAAAAGCTCTTGTCTTTTCGCTCCGCTGGGAATCGAACCACAGAACTTCCGATTGCCGGTCGGGTGCTTTCCCATTAAGCTACTAGAGAGATCGAGGTAAGAAACTTTTTTCAGAAATACACGCATCATTTTGCTAGGTGGTACAAATCAAATTTTTCAAGGAATCCGCATTATCATCAGAGAATAACAGAAATTTTTAACGTCTTTTCAGACTGATTGGAGCCATGAATAAAAAATTATTTTCAATTAATTTTTTTCTGAAAGAAGATCTCCTTTCGCTCCGCTGGGAATGGAACGTTAAAAATTTCTGTTATTTTTCAATGATAATACAGATTCCTTGAAAAATTTGAATTGTACCACCTAGCCAAATGATGCGTGTATTTCTGAAAATAGTTCGATTCCCAGTACGAAAGAAGATCTTTTTCCAACAAAAAAATTGATTAAAAATCACTGACATTTTTCGAAATTGTCATTCAATGAACACTTTCTTGAATTGTTTGATGAGAAAAACAATGGCCTTCTATAAATTCAGGTGATTGGTTTTTCGCTAAATTTCGATCCAACCCCCCTACCCGTGACTTTTTTCAAAATGACGAGAATTTATATAACATGACAGAGAACATTGAAAAGGATTTTTTAAGACTGTTAATTGTGAATTCTATATATTTGAATAGTGTAAAAATCAGCGGCGTTGATGAAATTGTGTAGCATTAGGTATCTCATATTCAGTGGGAGAAATCCAAGACGTCTAGGGCCAAATAATAATACTAATTGCATGCGAAAAAACTTTATTTTTTCAATAACTTGAAAAAAAATGACATTTCACCGTAAGTGTATTTGGATATTATTTTTTATTTTACAAACGCTATTCAATTTATTAAGAAGATCGACAATTTTTTCCTAAGGATTTCATTAATTGTTGTGGAAATAAAAGAGCTTCATGAATGTAGAAAACATACATAAGGAACTCGTGAAATAAATTCGGATATGAACAATGCTACAACGATCAAAATAATTTCTGTTTTCTCAACAACAACAAAATATTTTTAAACTAATAGTTAAAGACTTAAAATGAATTTTAAAGTATTATCAACTACCTCTATCTAACTTAATAATTTAATTATTTAATTTAATAACTTTCGTTAAATAGAATTATATGCAAATTATGTGATTTGTCACATAAGAAGGTTTATTAGTTAGAAATTGTGTTTCTTATCATCTTTTTTGAAAATAAATTTATAATTAAAAACGTCACGTGGTCGGCTTAACCCCCCCCCCCAAGTTATTATCCGTGATATTTTTGCTGATCCCTTCCACCCCCCCCCCCCTTCCGGGTCAAGTGTTAACATTTTCCAAAATTTTTAAATCGATTTAATTAAACCTTCCTCAATTTAAAACTGTCTAATACAATGTTCTAAGCGATTGTCCGAATCTGTGTGTGGACGTGTGTGTGTGAATATGTGTGTATGTGCGCGGATGCGTGTGTGGATGTGTTTGTATGCGTGTGGATGTCACACTTTTTTGTGTCTTGAAACTGACAGAAGAATTTCTAAAAATATTTATTGCATTTTTTTTTAGCAGTCAATAACATTTGAAAAATCGGTTTTTTATAGTAAAACTTTTTTCATTAACATAATTCAAAGTTGATGCAAGAATATAAAAGATTCTTTGGTTTGAAAGAAATCGATTGACCTATAATATGAATATAATTTAATAAATAGTAGGGAAGTTATGGTAATTTATATATTTTGAAATTTTTTTTTAAATAGTAAAACTTATTTCTTCAACATAATTCAAAGTTGATGCAAGCATATAAAAGATTCCTTGGTTGGAGATGAATTGATTGACCTACAAGATTGATACATTTTATTAAAGAGTTGGGAAGTTATGGTAATTTATATATTTTGAAAATTGGATTTTTATAGTAAAACTTCTTCTTTTTAACACAATTCAAAGTTGATGCAAGAACAGAAAAGATGTGTTGTTTCGAGACGAATCGATTGACCTATAATATTAATACATTTTATTGAAGAGTAAGGAAGCTATGGTGATATTTGAAAACACGTGTTTTTATAGTAAAACTTTTTTCACTAACATAATTTAAAATTGATGCAAGAACGGAAACGATTCTTTAATTCGAGGAAAATCGATTGATCTATAATATTAATACACTTTATTGAAGATCAAGGAAGTTATGCTCATTTTTAATATTTTAACCATCTGTTTCAGACAGAAAAACTTTTTTCATCGACATAATTCAAAGTTGACGCATGAATAGAAAAGACTTTTTGATCATAAATTTTCAAATAAAATAATTCTGCCAATTTTTGTGAAGAAATCATAAAGCTGGGAAAGGGATAGGGTGCGTCAGAACTTTTCTCTTCCCTTTTTCAGCTCGAAAAATTATCATTTCGAATACAAAATTGGATTTGTCTGATTTGTCTTGGTACTTGAAAAATGTTGTGTATTTTTTTGGATTTTTGTCAATTTCTATTTTTAAATTCATCAAATTGAAGACTTTGTATTTTTGCTGACCCCCCAACCCGCCTTTCCGAGTCACGTGTTTTATTGACGTCCCCATTGTATAATGTAATAAATGATGCTAACCGAATAATTTGTATCCCTTTTGCTTCCTCATAGAGATAGCTCTGTAAAGGTAAAATTTTCAAAAAAAAATTTAATTCATTTCATTAAACCTTGCTTAATTTAAAAATGTCTAATACAATGATCTAAGCAATTGTCCGAATCTGTGTGTGGATGTGTTTTTTATAGTAAAACTTTTTTCATTCGCATAATTCAAAGTTGATGCAACAATAAAAAAGCTTCCTTGGTTCAAGGCGAATCGATTGACCTATGATATTAATGCATTTTAATGAAGAGTGGGGAAGTTACGGTAATTTATATATTTTGAAAATCGGTTTTTTATGGTAAAACTTTCTTCATTAACATAATTCAAAGTTGATCCAAGAATATAAAAGATTCCTTGGTTTGAGGCGAATCGATTGACCTATAATATTAATACATTTTAATAAAGAGTAGGGAAGTTACGGTAATTTATATATTTTGCAAATAGGTTTTTTATGGTAAAACTTTCTTCATTAACATAATTCAAAGTTGATGCAAACATACATATAAAAGATTCCTTGCTTCGAGGCGAATCGATTGACCTATAATATTAATACATTTTAATGAAGAGTAGGGAAGTTACGGTAATTTATATATTTTGAAAATCGGTTTATTATGGTAAAACTTTTTTCATTAACATAATTCGAAGTTAATGCAAGAACCAAGAAGATGCGTTGATTCGAGACGAATCGCATAATATTTGAAAATACGATTTTTTATACTGAGACTTTTTTCTTCAACATAATTCAAAGTTGATGCACGAATATAAAAGATTCGTTGGTTCGAGGCGAATCGATTGACCTATATTATCAATACATTTCAAGAAAGAGTAGGGAAGTTACGGTAATTTATATATTTTAAAAATCGGTTCTTTATGGTAAAACTTTTTCCATTAACATAATTTAAAGTTGATGCAAAAAGATATAAAAGATTCCTTGGTTCGAGGCAAATCGATTGACCTATAATATTATTACATTTTAATAAAGAGTAGGGAAGTTACGGTAATTTATATATTTTGAAAATCGATTTTTTATGGTAAAACTTTTTTCATTAACATAATTCAAAGTTGATGCAAAAATATATAAAATATTCCTTTGTTCCAGGCAAATCGATTGACCTATAATATAATTACATTTTAATAAAGAGTAGGGAAGTTACGGTAATTTATATATTTTGAAAATCGATTTTTTATGGTAAAACTTTTTTCATTGACATAATTCAAAGTTGATGCAAGAATATAAAAGATTCCTTGGTTTGAGGCGAATCGATTGACCTATAATATTAATACATTCTAATAAAGAGTAGGGAAGTTACGGTAATTTATATATTTTGAAAATCGATTTTTTATGGTAAAACTTTTCTCATTAACATAATTCAAAGTTGATGCAAGAACCGAGAAGATGTGTTGATCAAAGACGAATCGCATAATATTTGAAAATACGATTTTTTATAGTGAGACTTTTTCCTTCAACATAATTCAAAGTTGATGCAAGATTATAAAAGTTTCCTTGGTTCGAGGCGAATCGATTGACCTATAATATTATTACATTTTAATGAAGAGTAGGGAAGTTCCGGTAATTTATATATTTTGAAAATCGGGTTTTTATAGTAAAACTTTTTTCGTTAACATGATTCAAAGTTGATGCAAGAACCAAGAAGATTTGTTGATTCGAGACGAATCGCATAATATTTGAAAATACGATTTTTTATAGTGAGACTTTTTTCTTCAACATAATTCAAAGTTGATGCAAGAATATAAAAGTTGCCTTGCTTCCAGACGAATCGATTGAACTGCAATATTAAGACATTTTTTCGAAGAGTAGGGAAGTTATGGTAATTCATATATTTTTAAAATCGATTTTTATAGTAAAAAATATCTCATTGTCATAATTCAAATGGTTATCACATCAATGTGTGGATGTCACACTTTTTTGTGAACACGATAACTTGAAAAGGGTTGCAGATAAATTGATGAAATATGGAGGGCTTATTTTCCTCACTACTATCTTGAAACTGATCAAAGGATTTCTAAAAATATTTGTTGCAATTTTTTTTTTAGCACTTAATAATATTTTAAAAATCGGTTTTTCATAGTAAAACTTTTTTCTGAAACATAATTCAAAGTTGATTCAAGAATATAAAAGATTCCTTTATTCGAGGAAAATCGATTGATCTATAATAATAATACACTTTAGTGAAGATCAAGGATGTTATGCTCATTTTTAATATTTGAATCATCTGTTTCAAACAGAAAAACTATTTTGATCGACATAATTCAAAGTTGACGCATGAATAGAAAAGACTTTTTGATCATAAATTTTGAAATAGAATAATTCTGACAATTTTTTTAAAGAAATCATAAAGTAAGTTTGTATTTTTTGTAAATTTCTATTTTTAAATTGATCAAAATGAAGACTTTATATTTTTGCTGACCCCCCAACCCCCCTTTCCGAGTGAAGTGTTTCATGGACGTCCCCATTACACACAAAACTACCAGGTATCAAGTTGATGCAGCAAATGGATCAAAAGGATGTAACGTTTATGATACCTATATTCATGATCAACTTGATTCAAATTCCGAGATCAATTATCTGTCTTTATATTTCAACTACTCAACACATTATAAAATTATTTAAACCTCTTACCTGTATGATGATCAATTGTTGATGATCGTTTAAAATTAAATTGTTAATCAAATTTTGAAAAAAAAAATCATTTACTCAGCTCCGTTTATTTAAGTTTATGATTACTGAGGTTGTGGATGATTGTTTAAAAATGTCAGCAAATCTCAATCAAGGATCGATTATCGATCTGCAGAAAACTTGAATTTGGTAGAAAGGAATGTTTTTCGAAAATCGTCAAATGTCATTCTGTTTTGTATACTGACGCTAAAACGCCTTGAAGTTGTTCTCCTTAATTTGCATTGATCCTCTGAAGCAAATCATATTGAGATGAAATTCTAGATCAAAATAGCTGCAATAATTTGGTACCCCAAGTTTTAGTGTGTATATGTATAATGTAATAAATGATGCTAACAGAATAATTTGTATCCTTTTTGCAGATATGTATACACCTCTTCTTTTTCATCAAGACCGAGCGTCTTCTTCATCTGGATATAATAGCTGGCAAGCGTCGCCGGAGCATCGACCACCGTCGCCGCCGGAGCGTCGACCACCTTCGCCGCCGGAGCGTCGACCACCTTCGTCGCCGGAGCGTCGACCACCTTCGCCGCCGGAGCCTCATACCCGTGAAGTGGGGTCGTTCCCACCTGCTCGATGGGTAGGACCCCTTCTTCCCGGCATGGTCTGGATTTTTCATGGTCACAACGAGGTTGGCATTGGCGTCGTAGTACTGCCAAATATCATCGCAACGAAGGCTCACATTTTTCCTACGAAATTTTATGACGGAGAGTTTCGTGTTAAATACACTAACGCAATTGGACAGACCGTTAGAAGCGATATAGTAGGAGTAATTGCACATATGTATTTCAAGGAAAAACCAAAACCTTGGGGGCCTACCGATGTTTGCATGGCGAAAATTCAATCCGGTCCGGAAAGGGCACCCAATTTACGTGACATATTCGCGGAAACAAGAATCTTTACAGATGAACAACAAATGTGGATCATTCAAAGAATTGAATTGGGCCACGGGCGTTAACTGGATCTATAGTTCAAGTCTTGAGTTAATGCGTTCAATAAAGAATCTTTGCCAATTTTACACTCTTTTTTTCATTCTCATTATATTATACCACTAGAACTTTTCCATTCATATTTATTAAATATAAGCTTTCTTCTAATAACTGCAGTTATTCCAAAAATGAAATTAACAAGTTTTGTAGATTTATTTTCTAAAAGATAACATGTATTTTTTTAACGATGTTAAAGGCCATTCAAAAATCATTTACATATTCATCTCTTTCGTTGAAAATTTATTAATTTTATTGAATTTTTTTTTTTTTTTTTTTTTTGTTAAAAATCAATTTTTGAGCTGCTTCAACTTTTTAAATCAAATTAAAGGTTTAAATGCGAACTGAATGAACAGATCCCAATAAGAAAATCTTTTTTTAGTTCAAGGTTGATTCTTCTCAGTTGAAAAGTCTACCAGTATATATTTGCTTTAGAATTGATCTCTTCTTGTTAAAAAATTATTTTAATGGTTGAAGATTCAAATATTTTCTTCAACATTTGTTCATTTTTCTTTGAAACTTAATTTTTCGAAATAAAATTGAACTATTCAATTTTTGGTTGAAAGGTGATTGATTTTATATTAAAATTCAACTATTTGGCTGAAACTTAATTTTTTCGTTATAAATTCAATTGTTTTGTAGAAAATTCACCTTTCTAGGTTGTAAATTATATTATATTCGTAGAAAATTTATCTAGTTCGTCGAAAATTAAGTTTCTGGTGAAAAAATTATTTTTTCGCGTGGAAAATTCAACATTTTTATAGAAAATTTGCCTTTTTGGTTTGGAGACTCTTTTCTGTAGGTAAAAATTTCATCTTTTTTGTTCGAGAATGCAACTGTTTGTCGAATTTTTTCTTTCTTGACTGCAAAACTTTTTTCCTTGCCAAAAATTCCTTTTTTGTTGAAGATTCATGATTTTACTGTGCAATTCAACTATTATATTAAAAATTTAATTATTTAGATCAAAATTGATCTATTTTGTTAATCATTGAACTGATTCATCACAAATTCGTATTTTCGAATGGAAAATTCGTCCTTTTGAATTAAGAAAAAACTTTTTACAAAAAAGTTGAATTTTCAACCAAGAAGATTAATTTTCTTCTGAAAAGAAGGACCTTCGACAAATGACATAAATTTTCAACCAAACAGTTGAATTTCTAAACTTTAAAAAATCGACTTTGAACAAAACTTTGATTTTCAATCAAGCAGTTGAATTTTGAATCAAGTGGTTGCATTTTTAGTTACAACGGTTAATTTGTAACATAAAAAGATGATTTTTTGAAAATTAAGATCACATCCAGTTGAATTTAACCAATAAAGACGAATTTTGAACAAAATACTTGAATCCTTAACTAAAACAGATTAATGTTCAACTAAAAATTGGCAACCAAAAAATTCATTTTTTACCCAAAGATACTAATTTTCAATAAAGTAAATATATTTCCAACAAGATAGTTAAATTTCCAACCAAATTGATTTTTATTTGCAAAAAATCAATTTAAACAAAAGCGAAACGAAATTTTACCCAAATAGTTGAATTTTCTACCCGAATGTTGAATTTTTGAGCCAAAAATACGAATGTTCCAGAAAAAAGTTACATTTAAAAAAAATTGTTAGACATTAAAGAAACAAATTTTTAACAAATAGTTAAATTTTCAATCCAAAAGGACAAATTTTTCAAAAAACAGTTGAATCTTCAACCAAAAAAGATGATTTTTTAAACAAAATTGTTAAATTTTCAACAAATTTCAGGGTAACTTCTTTAATATTTTAGAAAGTAACTTTAGGAATTTTGTTGAACACTCGTCTTTTTTGGTTGATTCAACTTTTTGACAAAATAGTTGAATTTTCAACAAAATCATTATATTTTTTTGAAAATAGTATAATTTTTAATTAAAGATATGAATTTTGAAGAAAAAAAATAAAAATAAAAAAAAAGACTTAAAAAAAAAGATTCTTTTTTAAAAATTTTGTCTATTGATGATGACATATTCAACAAAAAACTTGAATTTTTTACCAAAAAAAGATAATTTTTAACGAAATAATTGAATTTTTAATAAAACACTTTTTTTCAAATAACAGAGATGAATTTTGAACTAAAAATTTAATAGTAGACTTTTCAATGAAAAATAATTAAAAAGTTTGAAAAGATATATTTTCTATCCAAAATTACGAACTTTCTATCGAAAAAGACGAATATTCAACAAAACAGTTGAATTTTCGCCGAAAAAAGACAATCGATTTTTAATAAAAAATTAAAAAAAAAATGGAATTGTTGAAAAAAAAATTTTGATCAAAATAACTAAATTTTCAACCAATGAGCATTTTTTTGAACCGAAAGAGATGATTTCTGAACCAGAAATATAATAGTAGATTTTTCAAGTAAAAATAATTAATTTTCAACAAAAAGATGACTTTTCTACCAAGAAGTGAATTTTTAATTCGAAAAAAAAATGAATTTTTTATCTAAAAATACGAACTTTCTATCAAAAGAGACAAATAGTTGAATTTTTGGCAAAAAGATGACTTTTTGATAAAATAGTTGAATTTTTAAGATAATAATTAAATTTCCCACCAAATAGTAGAATTTTTAGCCAAATTGGACGAATTCTAAATAAACAATGTAATAGTTGATTTGTCAACCAAAAAAAAATTCTTCTTGAAAAACGAATTTTCAATAAAAAAGTTAAATCATCAACCAATAAAATGAATTTCTAACGAGCAGGTTGTTGAATTTTCAAAAAATATCGATTAATTGTTAATGAAAAATTTAATAATTTAATTCTCAATCAAAATTTCAGTTAAAACAATTAATTACAAAAAAAACACAAGTTTTTAATAAAATAGATATATCTTAATCCAAAAATTATGTTTTAACTAAGTACTTCAACTTTCAACCAGGGGGTTGAATTTTCAATCAAAAAAGATAAATTCTCAATCAGAAATTAAATAATTGAATTTCCAATAAAATACAATAAATTTCAACTGAAAATGGAGTAGTTAAATTTTCCCTTAAGAAGAATGATTTTCAACCAAATAACCGAAATTTTCAAAAAAATTAGTTTAGTCTTCAACGAAATAATAGAATGTTTAACCGAAAGACATGAATTCTGAACCAATAATATAATAGTCGATTTTTCAATTGAAGAAAATTCACTTTCAGCGAAAAATATTTGGATTTTCTCACTAGTTAATGTAAATTTAACTGAAAAATATAAAATTCTAACAAAATAGTTAAATCCTCGATGAAAATGATGAATTTCAGTCAAACAGGTTTAATTTTAGTCTTAATTTTTTTAGTGTTAATTTTGATCAATCTAAAAATAGAAATTTACAAAAAATACGAAATTACAAAATGATACAAAAACAATTTTAAATATAAATTCGAATCAGACAAATCAAATTTTTTATTCGAAATGGTAATTTTTCGAGCTGGATAAAATTTATTAATTTTACAAGTCAATTGATTCGCCTCGAACCAAGGAATCTTTCATATTCTTGCATCAACTTTGAATTGTGCTAATGAAAAAAGTGTTACTATAAGAATAAATTTCAAAAATATATAAATTACAATAACTTCCCTACTCTTTAATAAAATGCATTAATATTATAGGTCAATCGATTCATCTCGAACCAAGGAATCTTTTATGTCCCTGCATCAACTTTGAATTATGTTGAAGAAAAAATTTTTACTATAAAAAACCGTATTTCCAAATATTATGCATCACGATAGCTTCCATACTCTTCAATAAAATGTAGTAATATTGTAGGTCAATCGATTCATCTCGAATCAAACAATCTTTTCAGTTTTTGCATCAACTTTGAATTATATTGATGAAAAAAGGTTTACTATAAAAAACCGATTTTCAAAATATATAAATGACCATAACTTCCCTGCTCTTCAATAAAATGTATTAACATTATAGGTCAATCGCTTCGTCTCGAACCAAGGAATCTTCAATATTCTTGCATCAACTTTGAATTATGCTAATGAAAAAAGTTTTACTATAAACAAACCAATTTTTAAAATATTAAGTGCTGAAAACAATTTAATCAATATTTTTCGGAATCCTTCGGTCGGTTTCAAGATATTAGTGGTGAAAATAAGCCGTTCAAATTTCATCAATTTATCTGCAACCGTTTTCAAGTTATCGTGTTCACAAAAAAGTTTGACATCTCAACACACACACACATCCATACACATCCGGAGAATTGCTTAGAAGATTGCATAAGAAATTTTTAAATTGAGGAATGTGCAATTAAATGAATTAGAAATTTTTTGAATATGTTTCCTCTATGAGGAAGGAAAAAGGTCAAAATTTACGTTAAATTGTGATATTTTTTCATCTGACATAGGTATTAGGTAATTATATATATATTTTTTTAATTCTGCTAAAATGTCTTTTTTTTTTAATCCATTGATAACTCTTTAATATTTTTAAAAATAAATATTATAACAAAAACATTAATTGATATTTTTTGGACACCTCACCCCCCTTCAAGGTCACATGATTATTGCATGACCCCATAAAAGGTGGAAGGGTTCTTAGATTTTTAGAATGATCTATTAATCTCATCTTGTTTATTCAGATAACACGTTCGTTCCGCAACGTTGCTCCAAATCAGATCGCGCATCAATATCTTTAGCAAGCAGCCCAGGTGAAGAGTTTTACAAAGTCGACATATCAAGCTCTACAGGCGGTCCAATTTGACAGATCTGTAAGGCATCTGGTCGTTTAGAGAATAGTTTTTCGCTTCTCAACCCACTTTTTCACAAATAAATAATCAGAATTCCATTTGTCAAACTTAAGTTATTCAAAAGGAAGAAATTAGGCTTTTTGCAGACAAGACAAAAAAGCTAAAGTTCGAGAAAAGTTCTGATGCTTTGAATGCTTCAACTTTTTAGTTAACTATTCAATATTTAAATTTCCCACCACAGGTTTCTTCAATTCAATTCTTTAGCCAATAAGCTATTATCTTTTTTTCTGATATGCGTCGTCTACTTTAAGTTTCTCATTATTGTGCAAACATCGTTTGTATTCTCGACACATCTGTATTCTTTAGATAAGAATCCAGTATACAAAATTCTAGAAAGTTCTTTAATATCCCCACAAAGCAAAAAAAAACTATAAATATGGGTTTGATTTTTGCTCACGATCATTCAGTTTCATTCTTTGACTGCATGTACTTTCCTACGAAAATGGGGATCAAGTCCTGCTTGAATCTCCTGATAGTCTCTGTGGTTTTGGGGCAAGGAATTGCTGTCGCATCGGAAGAAAATAAAGGTAAGTGAAGAAAAAATGCAGATTAAGACGCTTGTTTGTAGCATTAGAGCATTTGGAATTAAGAATCTGTTTCAAAAAATGATAATTTTGTGGTAGCATATTGCACAGTTATGTACACCTACGTGGCACGGAATAGATAAGAAGCGCGATGTAACTTCAAATCAAGCATCAGGGACAGAACATGTCAAGCGCTGTAATTGGAATTTTAATGACTTTATTATGTTTAGAAATCTTTTTATTTTATTGTAACATATTGTAACATATTGTACAGTAATGTGCACATACGTGGCACGGAATAGATAAGAAGGGTGACGCGACTTCAAATGAAGCATCAGGAACAGAATATGTCAGGGTTTCTAATTGGACTTTTATTCAGTTTTATTATAAATAGAAAGTTCTTTTTATGTACTCTGAGACTATCATAATATTGATGCTGGAAAAATGCTTGAATTTTTTGTTAGTCACAATTGACGGGTACCAGTACAGAACTAGATAACCAACATTTTTATCGGAAATGGGTTTATTGCATAAAAATCCTTAAGAACTCAAGTACACATTGTAGTAAACTTACATTTTCAAGATATCAGTTTTTGATACAATAATCCATAACAAAACATTTCAAATTCTATTTACAATTCAGTTACAAGTTTAACGTAGTAATAATTATTTTTAATCTTTCGTCGTTGATATTTTTTTAAATTATTAGTATTTAATGAAGAAAAATAATATAATTTCTCTTCAGCATTTCGAAATGAGGGATGGGCAAGTGAGGGGAAAAGAGGAGAGGTGAAGTAGGATAGTGGGGGGAAATTAGGAAGGAGAAGCGAGTGTGAGTGAAGGAAAGTAGGAGAAATTATTAGAAAGGAGGGTGAGTTGGAGTGGTTTCGAGCTGCCGAAGGATAGTAGGGTGGGGTGGCGCGATTTTTAACTTTGATTTTCACGGATCAAAATAATTTTCTTGGATCAAACATTTTGAATTCTTATTCAGCATTCCAGTATTCCGTAATAAGTATTTTATTTTGCAAAAATGAAAACATTCGTTTTTCAGTCGCTTTCTAAAGCCGGCCTTGGAAACCTATGAAATTTTACTCTCGAAATTCTCAGTTGATTTTCTCGGAACTGGGTAATTTTTGTACATTAATCTTTGTTTTGCCCATATTCAAAAACTTGATATGTCCAAAGCATGATTTTGTTTTATTTTTAAACTAATAATTGAATTTTTCTATCATAACCCGCAGTTAAGCTTGGTCAGATTTTCGGTTAGTGTCTCTTTGAGATTGTCAACTTCCACATCTATACCACGCGAATATCACTTGGTCAAAAAATAATCTTCTGCTTCCTCATAGAGCTTCCTCATAGACGGAAGGATTTCTAAAAATATTTATTGCATTTTTTTTAGCACTCAATAATATTTTGAAAGTCGGTTTTTTATAGTAAAACTTTTTTCAGTAGCATAATTCAAAGTTGATGCAAAAATGTGAAAGATTCCTTGGTTCGAGACGCATCGATTGACCTATAATATTAATAGATTTTATTAAAGAGTAGGAAAGTTTTGGTAATATATACACCTTGAAAATCGGTTTTTTATAGTAAAACTTTTTTCATCAACATAATGCAAAGTTGATGCAAGAATAGAAAAGATGTGTTGATTCGAGTCAAATCGTTTGAACTATAATATTGATACATTTTATTGAAGAGTAAGAAAGCTATAATTATGCATAATATATTTGAAAATTCGGTTTTTTATAAAAAAACTTTTTTCTTCAACATAATTCAAAGTTGATGCAAGAATATAAAAGATTCCTTGTTTCGAGACGAATCGATTGAGTTACAATATTAATACATTTGATTGAAGATTAGGGAAGTTATGCTCATTTATAATATTTATTAAGCTGGAAAAGGGATAGGGTGCGACAGAACTTTTCCCTTCCCTTTTCCAGCTCGAAAAATTATCACTGCGAATACAAAATTTGATTCGTCTGACTTTTCTTTGTTTTTAATAATTTTTTGTATTATTTTGTAATTTTGTATTTTTTGTAAATTTCTATTCTTAAGTAGAGCAAAATAAAGACTTTGGTTTGTCTCTTATTGAAAAAAATAACTCATGCTTCCTCTATGAGGAAGCAAATACATTTGTTAACGGGAAGCAACGTGCTCCTGAAATGAGCACCATATAATTATAAATACAAACAAAGTGGAAACACTTGAGATCGAATTCACAGCTAGTTTGAGTATCTCATCGTGTCATAAGTGTCCCTGATTTTTGACATCCTTAAAAATAACAACTCTAATTCTCTGGCTCCAACCATTAATTTTGAAAATCAACCCCTTGATACGACACAGATATGACTTTTTCGAAAAAATATCTTTTTGAAAATTGTATAGTGTCAATATGGTTTCCTTTTTTTTGGGCTCCTCAAAAACACCAACTTCGATTCTTCTACTGTAAAGTTAACGCCAATTTCAATTTGGTTTGTTGCATGGTAAAGCGTATAACTGAATCTAGGATTATAAGGACTAAGAAAACAGATCAGGTACTGCAATAAATGATATAGTGAATAACACTAATAGACTAATTTTTATTTTATTTTTTTTTTTTGCAGAAGCATCATCAGCTCTTCTTCTTCGTCAAAAGCGTGCATCTTCTTCATCTGGAGATATTCCCGAGCATTCGTCGCCAGAGCGTCGCTTGCAATCTTCAACGGAGAGTAGCTCACAATCGTCGCCGGATCATCGCTTGCAATCGTCTATTTCAAATATAAATCGAGGTTTGATTTAACATTAGATTTATATGAAGAAGAAATTATAATATTCACGCTCCACGCTGAAATAAACGTTCGCCATCTTTGCTCATTGTGTGCCACGCCTGACCATAGCCGACTTGAACCACTGGCACTCACAGGAATCCCCATTTTAAGCACCTCCACTATATGAAAATTAAAAAGAATAGAAATCAAACTTCAAAACAAATTTCAAGTTTTTTTTGGGCTCTCGAACAAACAAACAACCAATTTCCAAAAACCACCCCTACTAATGAAAAATAGTGCATCACAATCTTTGGCCTATTTTGGGTTCTCAAATGCACCAAGAAAAATTTGAAAAATCCATTCTATTTAAAAAAAAACCACTCCCTTCTTAAAAACTCAAACCTGGAAAGATAAAGTAAAAAGGAGCGTTGTGCTTTTTTAGGCTCTTGAATGCTTGCATATTTCTTTACAAAGACAACCCCTATTTCTTGAGAAAGACATATGTGCCAATTTAAATTTGGTTTGTTGCATGGTAAAGGGTATAACTGAATCTAGGATTATTAGGACTAAGAAAATATATTAGGTACTGCAGTAAATGTTATAGTAAATAACAGTAATAGAATAATCTGTATTCTTTTTGCAGAAGAATCATCCGATGTTCTTCTTCATGAAAAGCGTGCATCTTCTTCATCTGGAGATATTCCTGTGCCACGGCGTCGCTTGCAACCTTCAACGGAGAGTAGCTCACAATCGTCGCCGGATCATCGCTTGAAATTGTCTATTCAAAATATAAATCGAGGTTTGATTCAACATCACATTTATATGAAAAAGAAATTACAATATTCACGCTCCACGCTGAAATCATCGTTCGCCATCTTCGGTCATTGTGTGCTACGTCTGACCATAGCCGACTTGCACCCCTGGCTCTCACAGGAATCCCCGTGAGACAGTGATGCAAAGTCATGCGTCTAAATGGTCAGCTGTCTCTCTCCAACGTCCGCGCTCAGCGTGATGCAGGTGAAATTGTAATTTCGTAAAAAAATTTGTATCTTTTTTTCAGAGACGTCATCAGCTCTTCGTCCTCGTGAAAAGGGTGCATCTTCTTCACCTAGAGTACCTGTACGTAAAATGTCTGGACTTAGAATATCTGAACATGGAAGTTCTGGACGTGAGAGCATGGGTTTCCCGAAGCCTCCCAGAAGTAGCTTGGGGTTGAAACCACCTGCTCCATGGGAAGGACCCCTTCCTGCCGGTATGGTCCGTATTTTTCATGGTGAAAAGGAGGTTGGCCTTGGCTTTGTAGCTATTCCAATTTGCCTCGTAGCGAAGGCTCACTTGTTTACATCAGAATCTGAACCGGGAGAGGTAAAAAGTATATACAAAAATGGAGAGTACCATATTGAATACAAGGACCAAAATGAAGAGACCGTTAGGCACAATATAAACAGAGTTGTGCGAAATAAGTATTACATAAAAAACCAGGAAGGTCCTTGGGGGCCTAACGATGTTTGCCTGGTGCAAACTGATGGCGGCCCGCAAAAGTCACTAAAGTTCTCTGATCTGCTTGAGGACTCAAAACTATTCACATCCGACCAAATGTATTGGATCCATTCAACAACTGGACAAGTTTGATTTATAGTTCAAGTTGTCAGTTGATGCGTTGAATAAAGAATCATCAAAATATCACACGCATTTTTTTCATTCTAATCATATTAAACTTTCAATACTTTTGCATTTATATTCATCAAATATATTTTTCTTTTCTAATAACTATAGTTCTTCCAAAAATTAAATTGACGAGTTTTTTAAACTTTTGTTTTTTAAAAGATAACACATAAATTGTTTCAACCATGGTAAGGGCCATTCAGAAAGTACTTCAAACTTTCCGGGGGGTTGGGAATAACAGGTTTTGTGACAATTTGCTAGTGTGTGTTGAAAGTTAATTTTTTCAAATTGAAAAGTCTGCTATATTTTTAGTTTAGAATTAATCTCCTTTGACTAAAAATACAAGCGTTTTTGTTGAAAATTGAACTACTTCCTTAGATTGAATTATTCTGTAGAAAATTAGTTTATTCTTCGTTGAAACTCAATTCATTTAACTAAAATCAAAATGTTTCGTTTTTGGTTGAAAAATGATTGATTTTAGTTTAGAATTAAACTATTTAGTTGAAAATTGATTTTTTCTTTGAAAATTAAACTGTTTTGTAGAAAATTCATCTTTATATTTTTGTGTCGAAAATTCAACGCTTTTATAGGGAATTCGTCTTGTTGGTTAAAAGATTCTTCTCTTGTGGTAGAAATTTAATCTTTTTTTGGTTTACAATGCAACTGTTTGGTTGATTTTATTTTTCCTTTTCGACTGACTGCAAAACTTTTCTTGCTCAAAACTTCAAGTCTTTTTTGTAATTCAACTGGTTAAAATATCAACTTTGTCTTATATTTGTCATTAATCTGTCTAGATGAAAATTCAGATACTATGTTGAAAATTTAATTATTTACATAAAAATTCATCTACTTTGTTGTAAATTGCATCAGTTTGTTAAAAATGAAACTAATTTTTTAAATATTTTCTTTTTTGGTTCAAAAATTTGTCCTTTTGGATATTAACTCATTAACTTATTTAGTTTTTCTGTAGAACATTCATCTTTATGACTTGAAAATTCAACTAGGTGATCACAAATTCAACTATTTTATTAAAAGGTAATCTTTTTTGTTTGGAAATAAAACTGGAAAATGTTTGTTGTTGGCAAAAAGAGACTCACGCGTCTGAGATTAGACTAGGCTTGCGGAAGATTTTTAGATTTTGTTGGCCAGTCAAGAATGAATAATTGGCATTCATTAATATAGAATTATTATGCCCCCACTTCTATTATCAAGGCCCAAAATTGCACGTAAATTATTTCCATTCCACTTCAAAATTAATATTTCTTTGATTAATTCATGAATAATTAATTTTTTTCCGAAATATATGTTCAAAATTCATCTTTTGCTTTAATTAGTGCTGTAATTTGTCATTGAGTAGAGCTACATTTTTTGTTAGGATACTTGAAGGTTATACAAGTTCTTAAAATAATTAATATTTGTTTTAACAGTTTCTTTCGTATAGAGTAGAACGGGGCGAGGCAACCAGTGGGGCGAGGAAGCCACTTTCTTCTTATTCCCACAGCGTTAATTGAAATCGCGCGCCTTTGTAATGTAAGGTCGGTTAGGTTAGTCTGCTTTACTTGCCGAAAGTTGAGTGTCGTGACTGTCGCATTTTGTGAAACGCAGCGTCATTTGTGAAAAACTACTAGCAGAAGTAACATTTTCGTGATTCACGTTTGTTTATCCTTAGTGTATAGGTTGTGTAAAAAAGTTAAGTAAGTATTTTCCGCAGTAGAATTTTGTGCTTAACACGATAAAATGATTGGTTTCTCGATATTCAAAATACTTTTTTGGTGTGAAATTTTAGTGGAAAAAACGCACATGTGGGGCGAGGTAGCCAAAAAACGGCAGATGATGCCAAAAAGGCTGAAAAGCGAATTGCTTGTGGCGGCCCTTGAGGAGGCCGCCTGAAGAAGGTATAAAGTTCTTATGAAACCTCGGACAGCAGCAACGAAGATGAGATATTAATTTTTACAATTTTTGTTTGTTTTTCTTTTGAGTTCCATTAAATGTTAGAGAAGGGATTTAACTTTGTTTCTTGTTTTTATATGTCATCTTGGACCTAATGAAGAACAATACATTATTATATGTCTGTGTATTAAAACTTTGTGTGCCGCCTAATAACTGCTGAAATGGTTGGCTGCCTCGCCCCACGTTATTACAGTTGAGCAAAAACATAGCGTCTCTGGAAAACGGTTGTAGAAACTGAAATGGGCGAGCTACGTCAACATACCACAAGACATTTTCTAGCCGAAGAATCAAACTTTTTAACGACACCATACAATTTTCGATATCATTTTAAACAAGTGCTCCGCACGCAAAAATGTGGCGTCTTGGCTGCCTCGCCCCGTTCTACTCTATTGACGATGAAGCATTTGAAAGAATGAACGAGAATGATTGACTATATAACATCTGACCATCAGGCAGCATATTGTTGATATACATATATATAGAGTTAAAAGAATGTCATACGGACAACCGCGGGATTTTACTGGGAGCGGGTTTAACTTTAAATAGCCTTTCAGGCTATTAACCAGTGAAAGCTTGAGACCTCCTTGAGCAACGATGATCACGGCGACTATCTTAACAGAAGATTTCGGATATAACCGTCGCAACTCCCTTATAAGGCCTTCATACCTCTCATTCTTTGCATTCTCCTTGGCCGTGATGTTTTTGTTACCTGTTACCGAATATTCGATAACAAACATGGTTCGTTTCTGATTTTTGACAACTGTCTCTATTTCCTTAGGAGCGTTTGGCGGAGCGGCATCAGGACTAATGCTGTAAGAGTGACGGAGATGGTAATAAAGTACTCTTTGTGCTGCATTGTGCTTTTGGATGTACGTCGTTCCCGCATGAGTTGGACAAGTAGATATTATGTGTCCTAGACGCTCCGGGTGTGCCTGACATAATCTGCAGCTATCATCAGGAATGTCTCGGCTCGAAATGAAACCCTCCGTGCCCGACTTCAATCCGGGTGATTTGAGGAAAGCAAACGTTAGCTCATACGACATCGACTGCTCTTCTACCTTTCTGTGGAAAATGCCGTGCTTCCTCTTCTTGAGGAGCTGTTCGTGGAAGTTCTCCTTCTGTGCTTTCTCAATCGGGGCCTTTAGGAGTGTATACTCAATATGGATAAGATTTGATGCATCTTCCCATCCCTGATCTTGAAGTCCAGGCCGTGACTCTAAGGCAGCCAACTCTGCTGCTTTGTACAGAAACGCTCCTTTGCCCACTTCTTCCTGCTTCCTGAAAATTTTAAGAAGAGGCTCTCGTCCATTCGCGACTTTATGTGCTGTACCCAGAATAATTCTGTTGTAAAGAAGTTCAAGTTTCTGTATTCGGCGACCACCTTGACGGCTTGTAATGTGAAGTCGCGCAACAAAAGACTTGAGGTGAATGCTTTTGTTCATGTCCATAACCTTTCGTGACCCGATATTGAGGGATCTGAGCTCGTCCTTTGTCCATGGAACCACTCCAAATGAATATAGTACTACCAAGACGACAAGCATGTTCATTGCAGATACTTTGTTCCTTGCAGACAGTTCAAGAGACCAAATCCGTGGAATGAGACGTTTGTATCTGCTTCAGAGAGTATCCTTTATAGATGTCACGTCCTTAATGCGGCTCTGTGGCACGCCCAGCTATGTATAGATCTCTCCAACGCCAAGGTGACATAGCGCTTCTGGCGACAAGCTTAAGGTCTTTGAGGATGTCATTAAGTTTTACTCGCTTAAAATAAACCTTGGCATATTTTTCCATCCCAAACTCCATTCCAATCTCCTGAGTTTATTTTTTGACGATCCCTAGCTCTATATGTAGGTGCTCTTTAATTTTAGCATTTCGGAATGGCGAAGTGCAAGAAGTAGTGGCAATAATATGAGGCAAGAGAGGATAGGGCTCATGGTGCTACCTTGAAAGACAGCTCTCTGAAAGGTGACGTTGTTAGTTGTCACACGATGTTTTCCAGATGACATAGTAAATCTGGTTTTCCAAAGCGGCATCAGTATCTCTATGGACGTCATGATATACACACTACAATTGATAGTCCAGAAATCGGACTCTTCGGGAAAATTTCCATGAAGTTCGCCATCCAGTTCAGCCAGATCTTTGGGCTGAAGAGAAACCGGGATGTTCATGCTTCTTCAGGTCCAAAAACATAGCTCTTCCTTCATTGGGTGCCTGCACGAGGTTTGTCTCAGTGCCGCCTCCATTTCTCTGTTGCCGGCTTGTTCTGGCTGTGGTATAGTAGGCGTCTTGCTTCCTTAACCCCTTTTCCGGAGTTCTGAGGCACGGTTTCGCAGACGTTGATGCAAAAAGTGCAAATGCTCTGAGTGTTTCTCGTATCACAGAGCATGCAGTCGTGCAATGTAACCTTCTTGTTTAGGGGCCATACTGGTATCGAGGCGCTCTAGCAGATCGTGCTAGAGTCAACCAGTCCACCTTAAGGTATTGAGGTTCTGCCCGTCCATCGCATTGACTGTGTCTTTATTGGCTCCCCCAAGTTTATGGTAGTCGGCATTCTTAACCTACCCTTTGCCGGGAGCCCTGCGCATTCTATTGTTTTGAACCGCACTTGCTACAACTATGTTTACACTGTTAGAAATATGTTGAAAATTCAACCACTCTTCAACCACTCTTGTCGTTGAAATCTCGTTCATCCACGGAATTGAAATAAAATTTATTCAAATCTAGTTGCAAATTCGTAAAGACTTCCCGCAAAGCCGCGATATCCCGCATTAGTTATTTCGTACAAAATAGGCTATTTTGGACATTTAATTAAACGTTAATAGGACATTTACTTTATCCTATTTTTTTGCAGCAATTCAATTTTATTGTGTTATTCACAATAAAAAAGAATATAATTTAGTGGACTGAACAACTTATACATCCAACTTTTTCCTTTGAAATCCCGTATCCCATACTTGACTTATTTCAAGTTTAAGGTAAGATTTCGTTAATTGGTGTATATTTTCCTTTGAATGAGCCTTCCCTGACTTTCCGTTTTAGGTAATTTGTAACATAAAAAGATTAATTAGCTGGACATTCTGTTTTTTATAATATTTAACAAAAATAAATATTATAATAAAAGCATCATGTGGTCGGCTTAAAGAACCACCCACCCTCCTATTGATATTTTTCGGACCCCACACCTCCTTTCAAGACCACATGAATAATGAATGGCCCCAAGAAAGGTGGATGGGTTTTCAGATTTTTAGATTCATCTATAAATCTCATATTGTTGCTGATCAATTTCTTTAGAAAGCATCCCAGGCGAAGAGTTTTACAAAGTCGGCATATCAAGCTCTACAGGCGGTCCAATTTGACCGATCTGTAAGAAATTTATCTGGTCGTTTAGTGAATCTTTTTTCGCTTCTCAACCCTATTTTCCACGAATAAGTAATCATAATTCAATTTTGTCAAACCTAAGTTATCCAAAAGAAAGAAATTAGGCTTTTTCCAGACAAGACAAAAAAACTAAAGTTCGAGAAAAGTTCTGATGCTTTGAATGTTTTAACTTTTCAGTTAACTATTCAATATTTGAATTTCCCACCACAGGTTTCTTCAGTTCAATTCTTCAGTCAATAAGCTATTATCTTTTTTCCGATATGCGTCGTCTACTTCATGTTTCTCAATACGGTGCAAACATCGTTTGTAAAGTCGACAAATCAGTATTCTATAGATAAGAGTCCAGCATAAAAAATTCTAGAAAGTTCTTGAATATCCCCACAGAGCAAAAAAATGTCACCATAAATACGGGTTTGATTTTTGCTCATCATCATTCAGTTTCATTCTTTGAATGCATGTACTTTCCTACGAAAATGGGGATCAAATCCTGGTTGAATCTCCTGATAGTCTCTGTGGTTTTGGGGCAAGGGATTGCGGTCGCATCGGAAGAAAATAAAGGTAAGTGAAGAAGAAATGCAGATAAAGACGCTTGTTTGTAGCATTACAGCATTTGAAATTAATAATCTGTTTCAATTAAATGATAATTTTTTGGAACCATATTGTACAGCTGTGTACACCTACGTGGCACGGAATAGATAAGAAGCGTGATGTGACTTCCAATCAAGCATCGGGGACAGAATATGTCAGGTGTTCTAGTTGGACTTTTATTCACTTTTATTTTAAATAGAAAGTTCTTTTTATGTACTTTAGGACTATCATAATATTGATGTTGGAAAAATGCTTGAAAAAAATTTTTTTTTTCACAATTGAGGGATTCCAGTACAGAACATATTGTACCATATTGTAACATATTGTACAGTGATGTTTACTTACGTGGCACGGAATAGATAAGAAGGGTGACGCGACTTTAAATAAAGCATCAGGAACAGAATATTTCAGGTGTTCTAATTGGACTTTTATCCACTTTTATTATAAATAGAAATTTCTTTTCATGTACTTTAGGACTATCATAATATTGATGTTGGAAAAATGCTTGAAGTTTTTTAAAGTCACAATTGACGGGTACCAGTATAGAACTAGATAACCAACATTTGTATCGGGAAGGGGATAATTGCATATAAAATCTTCAAGAACTCAAAAACACATTGTAGTAAACGTACATTTTCAAGATATCATTTTTTGATAGAATAATTCATAACAAAACATTTTAAATTCTATTCACAATTTAGTTACAAGTTTAACGTGGTAATAATTATTTTCAAACTTTCGTCATTGATATTTTTTTAAATTATTAGTATTTCATGAGGAACAATAATATAATTTCTCTTTAGGATTTCGAAATGAGGGATGGGCAAGTGAGGGGAAAAGAGGAGTGGTAAAGTAGGATAGTTGGGGGAAATTAGGGAAGGGAAGCGAGTGTGAGTAAAGGAAAGTAGGGGAAATTATTAGAAAGGAGGGCGAGTTGGAGAGGTGCGAGCTGCGGAAGGATACTATTGTGGGGAGGCGTTATCGAAACAAGCGTGGAGAGGAGGAAGCACTGTGCCATACTCTGATATCGCGATCTTTAACTTTGATTTTATAGATCAAAATAATTTTGTTCGATTAAACATTTTGTACTCTAATTCAGCATTTCAATATTCCGTGATAAGTTTTTTATTTTGCAAAAGTGAAAAGATTCGTTTTTCAGTCGCTTTCTAAAGCCGGCCTTGGAAACCTATGAAATTTTACTTTTGAAATTCACAGTCAATTTTCTCGGAACTGGCTAATTTTTGTCCATTAATTTATGTTTTCCTCATATTCAAAAACTTGATATCTCCAAGGCATGACTTTATTTTATTTTTAAACTAAAAATTGAATTTTGTATCACAACCCGCAGTCAAGCTTGGTCCGATTTTAGGTTAGTGTCTCTTTGAGATTGTCAACTTCCACATCTATACCACGCAAATAATAAATTCAAAGTTGATGCAGACATATAAAAGATTCCTTGGTTCGAGACGAATCGATTGACCTATAATATTGATACAGTTTGTTAAATAGTAAGAAAGCTATGGTAATGTATAATTTTTGAAATTACGGTTCCTTATAGTAAAACTTTTTTCAGTAGCATAATTCAAAGTTGACGCATGAATAGAAAAGACTTATTGATAATAAATTTCCAAATAGAGTAATCCTGACAATTTTTGTAAAGGAATCACAAAGCTGGAAAAGGGATAGTGTGCGACATAACTTTTCCCTGCCCCTTTTCAGCTTTTTCAGCTCGAAAAATTACCATTTCGAATACAAAATTTGATTTGTCTGATTTGTCTTTGTATTTAGAAATTTTTTGTATTATTTTGTAATTTTGTATGTTTTGTAAATTTCTTTTTCTAAATTGAGAAAAATGAAGACTTTGGTTTGTCTATTATTGCAAAAAAAGAAAACTAATGCTTCTCCTATGAGAAAGCAAATACATTTTCTACAGGGAAGAAACGTGCGCGGGAAATGAGCACCATATAATTATAATTACAAACAAATTGAAAACACTCGAGATCGAAATCACAGCTAGTTGAAGCATTGTAGAGTGTCATTAGAGTCCGTCATTTTTTGGCTCCTTAAAAATACCAACTGTGATTCTGGGTCTCCAACCCTCAATGATGAAAATCAACCCCTTGATACGACGCAGATATGACTTTGTCAAAAAATTATCTGTTAGAAAATTTTATTTTGTCAATATAGTCTCTGATTTGCAGGCTCCTCAAAAGTACCAACTTCGATTTTTCAGCTGTAAGGCTTAACGCCAATTTAAATTTGGTTTGTTGAATGGTAAAGGGTATAACTGAATCTAAGATTATTATGACTAAGAAAACAGATCAGGTACTGCAGTATATAATATATTAAATAACACTGATAGAATAATTTGTATTCTTTTTGCAGAAGCCTCATCAGCTCTTCTTCTTCGTCAAAAGCGTGCATCTTCTTCATCTGGAGATATTCCCGAGCATTCGTCGCCAGAGCGTCGCTTGCAATCTTCAACGGAGAGTAGCTCACAATCGTCGCCGGAACATCGCTTGCAATCGTCTATTCAAAATATAAATCAAGGTTTGATTTAATATTAGATTTATATGAAAAAGAAACTATAATATTCACGCTCCACGCTGAAATAACCGTTCGCCATTTTTACTCATTGCGTGCCACGCCTGACCATAGCCGACATGCACCACTGGCACTCACAGGAATCCCCGTGACGTTTTTTGATACAATATTTTAAAAAAAAATATTTGAAATTCTATTTACAATTCAGTTACAACTTTAACGTAGTATTAATTATTTTCAAACTTTCATCATTGATATTTTTTTTAATTAGTAGTATTTAATGAAGAAAAATATCTATCACATCTTTTTCGGGCTCTTCAATGCTGGCATATTTTTTTCCAAAGGCAACCCCTATTTTTTGAGAAAGTCACATTTGGCTGGTATCCAGGAGTTGATTTTTAACGTAAAGGGTTGGAGCCCAAAAAATCGAAGTTGGTAATGACATGATAAAGAAGATACAATGAATTAAAAATAGGGTGCTTTTCTTTTCTGTCTTTGTCTTATAATTGAGAAGCAAATGTAATTACTTCCTTATAAAGGCATCGTTACCCTTTGCTAATTGGTTATCTCCAAAAATTAAAATTTGATTAGATTAATATTTTGCAGCAATATAAGGCTTTCTTTAAAAAGGAAAGTCTCTGGTAGTGAAGAGAATTCGAAAAAGTAATTTTGTAGGAAGAAGAGGAGGTATTTATTATTATTGTTTTGAGTCAAAAACTCGGAGGCAGAGTAACATTTAACAAATTCTTGTCTTTTAATTGTTACTGAAAATTATTATTTTTTTATCTGCCCGGAACTACAAAAAACATCTTTCGGAATTATTGAAGTTTCTACCACCTGCACTCACTTGGTAATTTAAATTTCTTAAGGTGAATCAAGAAATTCTTGTCTTTGCCTCGTTGCGACCAACTTTATGTTTATAATTCTTTTGTTGCTGACCAGAATTCTGAGGATTATCCTCCCCAGATATTGACGTTTTTAAAATTGCTGAGGTTTTTGAGCTCCTTCACTCTCTTAGTAATTTCAATTTCTGAAAGTAAATCAACAAATCCCCGTTTTTGAATTGTTATAAATAATTCGAATTTTATAATTTCTTATGATAGCTAGGTCCATTAAAATAGCACCTCCACAATATAATTTGGGCATGCCTCATAGCTCAAAATTTAACCCAGCACCTGGAATGTTAAAAATGACAAAATAAGCCCCTCTGCATACCGTCAGTACGAATTTGCTCAAAAATAATATTTTTTTGGACTCTTCAAAAATACAAACTCCGATGTTCGGGCTCCAACCCTTGATGCCAAACACCAAACCCTCTGCACACCGTCAGTACGACTTTGACAAAAAATTATCTGTTTCAGGATTTTATAGCACAAATAGAGTCCTCGATTTTTGGGCTCCTCAAAAATATAAACCTCGATTTTTGGGCTCCAGCCCTTAACGTAAAAAATCAAGCCCTCTGTACACCACCAGGACGACTTTGCCAAAAAAGAATCTGTTTCAGAATTCTATAGGGTGATTTGAGTCTTTGATTTTTGGAATCTTTAAAAATTCCAACTTCGAATTTTGGGCTCTAGACTTTAAAGTTTAAAGGCAACGCCTTAATACCACGCAAATATCACTTTGTCAAAAAATAATCTTTTTGAGCATTTTACAGTGTCAATAGAGTCTCTGATTTTTGGGCTCCTCAAAAATACTAACATCGATTCTTCAGCTCTAAGGCTTAACGCCAATTTCAATTTGGTTTGTTGCATGGTAGAGGGTATAACTGAATCTAGGATTATTAGGACTGAGAAAATAGATCAGGTACTGCAGTAAATGATATAGTAAATAACACTGATGAAATAATTTGTATTCTTTTTGCAGAACGATCATCAGATGTTCTTCTTCATGAAAAGCGTGCATCTTCGTCATCTGGAGATGTTCCTGTGCTTTCGCGTCGCTTGCAACCTTCAACGGAGAGTAGCTCACAATCGTCGCCGGATCATTGCTTGCAATCGTCTATTCAAAATATAAATCGAGGTTTGATTTAACATTAAATTTATATGAGGAAGAAATTATAATATTCAAGCTCCACGCTGAAATAACCGTTCGCCATCTTTGCTCATTGTATGCCACGGCTGACCATAGCTGACTCGCACCACTGGCTCTCACAGGAATCCCCGTGAGACAGTGATGCATTGTCATGCGTCTAAATGGTCAGCTGTCTCTCTCCAGCGTCCGCGCTCAGCGTGATGCAGGTGAAATTGTAATTTCGTAATGTGGTCGGAAGATATTATGCAAGATATCTCGAGAAATTAAAAAGAAATTTGTTTATTCGCCTGGTAAAGGGTATAACAAAATCTAAGGTTATCAAGACTAGGAAAATTGATGAGGTATTCGAGTAAATAATGTAATAGATGATGCTCATAAAAAATTTGTATTATTTTTTCAGAGACGTCAGCAGCTCTTCGTCCTCGTGAAAAGGGTGCATCTTCTTCATCTAGAGTACCTGTACGTAAAATGTCTGGACTTAGAATATCTGAACATGGAAGTTCTAGACGTGAGAGCATAGGTTTCCCGAAGCCTCCCAGAAGTAGTTTGGGGTTGGAACCACTTGCTCCATGGGAAGGAGCCCTTCCTGTCGGTATGGTCCGTATTTTTCATGGTGAAAAGGAGGTTGGCCTTGGCTTTGTAGCTATTCCAACTTGCCTCGTAGCGAAGGCTCACTATTTTACATCAGAATCTCGACCGGGAGAGATAGAAAGTGTGTACCTGAATGGAGAGTACCATATTGAATACAAGGACCAAAATGAAGAGACCGTTAGGCGCAATATAAACAGAGTTAGGCGAAATAAGTATTATATAAAAAACCAGGAAGGTCCTTGGGGGCCTAACGATGTTTGCCTGGTGTTCAATGATGTCGGCTTGCAAAAGTCACCGAAGTTCTCTCATCTGCTTGAGGACTCAAAACTATTCACATCCGACCAAATGTTTTGGATCCATACAAGAACAGGAGAAGTTTGATTTATAGTTCAAGTTGTCAGTTGATGCGTTGAATAAAGAACCATCAAAATATCACACGCTTCTCTTCATTCTAATTAATTAATTCATATAACGAATAAGATTCTTGTTTGCTTCAATCTGAGTTATTTCAAGGTATACCTTTTGTGTAAGCCAATCCACGTCAGCCTGGTAATATGGCAACAAGAAATATTTAGCAACAAAAAACTCATTCCCCTACTTTTCAGAAATTTGACTCTATTTCTGTCAAAAGTAAAATAAAATTTCATCCAAAATATTTAATTTTCAAGCCCAAAAGACGAGCTTTCAACGAAAAAGTTAATTTGCCAACAAACAGTTGAATTTTCAACCAAATTGTTGAATTTTGAGTTACAACAAGTTATACATCCAACTTTTTCCTCTGAAATCCTGTATCCTATATTTGACTTATTAGAAGTTGAAGGTAAGATTTCGTTAATTGGTAATATTTTTCTCTGAATGAGCCAAATCTATTGACATTTGGAAGCATATTTTTCCCTGACTTTCCATTCTATGTCATTTGTAACATAAGAAGATTAATTAGCTGGACATTGTGTTTTTTATAATATTCTTCAAAAATCAATATTATAATAAAAACATCACGTTCACATCGTTTATATTGTTGCTGATGAATTTCTTTAGCAAGCAGCCCAGGTGAAGAGTTTTACAAAGTCGGCATATCAAGCTCTACAGGCGGTCCAATTTGACCGATCTGTAAGTCATTTATCTGATCGTTTAGTGAATCATTTTTCGCTTCTGAAACCTATTTTTCACAAATAAATAATCAGAATTCCCTTTTGTCAAACTTAAGTTATTCAAAAGAAATAAATTAGGCTTTTTCCAGATAATACAAAAAAAAAAACAAAGTTCGAGAACAGTTCTGATGATTTAAATGTATTAACTTTGTAGTTAACTATTCAATATTTGAATTTTCCACCACAGGTTTCTTCAGTTTAATTCTTTAGTCAATAAGCTATTATCTTTTTAATGATATGCGTCGTCTACTTCAAGTTTCTCATTACTGTGCAAACATCGTTTGTAAAGTCGACAAATCTGTATTCTATAGATAAGAGTCCAGTATTAAAAATTCTAGAAAGTTCTTGAATTTCTCCACAGAGCCAAAAATGTCACCATAAATACGGGACCAATTTTTGCTCATCATCATTCAGTTTCATTCTTTGACTGCATATACTTCCCTACGAAAATGGGGATCACATCCTGCTTGAATCTCCTGATAGTCTATGTGGTTTTGGGGCAAAGAATTGCGGTCCCATCGGAAGAAAATAAAGGTAAGTGAAGAAAAAATAAAGATTAAGACGCTTGTTTATGAAATTACAGCATTTGAAATTAAGAATCTGTTTCAATAAAATAATAGTTTAGTGGTGGCATATTGTACAGTTATATACACCTACGTGGCACGGAATAGATAAGAAGGCTGAAGCGACTTTAAATAAAGCATCAGGAACAGAATACGTCAGGTGTTCTAATTGGACTTTTATTCACATTTATTATAAATAGAAAGCTCTTTTTATGTACTTTAGGACTATCATAATATTGATGCTGAAAAAATGCTTGAATTTTTTTAAAGTCACAATTGACGGCTACCAGTAAAGAACTAGATAACCAACATTTTTATCGGAAATGGGTTTATTGCATAAAAAATCTTTAAGAACTCAAATACACATTGTAGTGAACGTACATTTTCAAGATATCATTTTTTGATACATTAATTCAGAACAAAATATTTCAAATTCTATTTACAATTCAGATACAAGTTTAACATATTAATAATTATTTTCAAACTTTCGTCATTGATATTTTTAAAAGTTATTAGTATATAATGAAGAAAAATAATATAATTACTCTTTAGGATTCCGAAATGAGGGTTGGGCAAGTAAGGGGAAAAGAGGAGTGGTGAAGTAGGATAGTAGGGGGAAAATATGGAGGGGAAGCGAGTGTGAGTAAAGGAAAGTAGGGAAAATTATTAGAAAGGAGGGCGAATTGGAGAGGTGCGAGCTGCGGAAGGATAGTAGGGTGGGGAGCTTCCTCATAGACCGAAGGATTTCTAAAAATAGTTATTGCATTTTTTTCAGCACTGAATAATATATGGAAAATTGGTTTTTTATAATAAAACTTTTTTCATTAACATAATTCAAAGTTGATGCAGAAATAGAAAAGATGTGTTGATTCGAGTCGAATCGATTGACGTATAATATTGTTACATTTGATTGAATAGTAAGAAAGCTATGATAATGTATAATATTTGAAATTACGGTTTCTTATAGTAAAACTTTTTTCAGTAGCATAATTCAAAGTTGACGCATGAATAGAAAAGACAATTCTGACAATTTTTGTAAAGGAATCACAAAGCTGGAAAAGGGATAGGGTGCGACATAACTTTTCCCTACCCTTTTCCAACTCGAAAAATTATCATTTCGAATACAAAATTTGATTTGTCTTTGTATTTAGAAAATTTTTGTATTATTTTGTAATTTTGTATTTTTTTGTAAATTTCTTTTTCTAAATTGAGCAAAATGAAGACTTTGGTTTGTCTATTATTAAAAAAATAACTATTACTTCCTCTATGAGAAAGTAAATACATTTTCAACCGGGAAGCGACCTGCTCGTGAAATGAGCACCATATAATTATAAATACAAACAAATTGAAAACACTCGAAATCGAATTCACAGCTAGTTTGAGCTTTTTACAGTGTCATTAGAATCCGTGATTTTTGGGCTCCTTAAAAATACCAACTCAGATTCTCGGGCTCCAAATCTCAATGATGAAAATCAATTCCTGGATACGACGCAGATTTGACTTTGTCAAAAAATTATCTTCTGGGAAATTTTATTTTGTCAATATAGTCTCTGATTTTCAGGCTCATCAAAAGTACCAACTTCGATTCTTCAGCTGTAAGGCTTAGCGCCAATTTCAATTTGGTTTGTTGAATGGTAAAGGGTATAACTGAATCTAAGATTATTAGGACTAAGAAAACAGATCAGGTACTGCACTAAATAATATAGTAAATAACACTAATAGAATAATTTGTATTCTTTTTGCAGGAGCATCATCAACTCTTCTTTTTCGTCAAAAGCGTGCATCTTCTTATAGATAGATAAACTTTTATTTTTTAGCCCGCTGGCCTTAAAAAATTGACTTGCTTACACTTCTATTTTTTACAGAATTTTCTTACAACTAACCCTTAAAACTAACATCCT
>CAKNYM010052811.1:396392-419776 GCA_932195095.1 Andricus curvator
CCTCCCCATCCTCGCGTTAAAGTCCCCACCCAGTACCACCATACCCTCTTCTCTTTCACCTAACAGGTCTTCCACCCTTTCTTTAATTCTTTCCATCCCATCCTTATTGTACACTGTCACAAACTTACACATTACCCCTCCTATCTTTACTTTCCTCATTTGCACTCCCTCCCCCTCTTCCTCTCCGTGAGCTTCTTCCTCTAATCCATCTATAATCCCCGTTATAATTCCCCCACTAGCCCTTCCTTTCTTCTTCACTCTGACCGCCTCCTGGAGTCTCCACCTATACCCCCTTGGCAGCTTTGGCTCTATTTTATCCCATCCCTTTCTTTCCACCCACGTCTCTACCAGTCCTACCACATCAAATTCCTGAATATACCTCCAGAACTCCTCATCCTTCTTCTTTACCCCTGCTACGTTCCAGTAAAGCACCTTTACAACTCCTCTACCCTGCATTACCCCCACCCCCCTACTTCCTACGAAACAAATTCCCCTGCACTTCCTTCAACACTTCTTTCTCCTTTCTCCGCTCCAACTTAACTCTCCCTACCCTGCCTTTATTCCACCCTATGCTCTGTAGCAGCGCTGCCACGTCCTCCCTTTCTTCCCCGCTCTTCATCTTCAACCCTCTTATCACAATATAATTTCTCCTGTCTGCCTTCTCCTTTCTCTCCATTCTCAACTCCATTGCCCTTATCCTTTCCCTATCCACCCTGTCCTCCTTTTCATTCCTACGCTCTCCCACTTTCTCTTCTATCATATTCCCTACCCTCTCCCAAATACCTTTAATCTCGCCCCCGCTACCCCCGACTCCTATTTCCATTTCCGTCCTGCATTTCCATCTCCTCTTCCATCTGTTTTATTTTAACTTCTTTTTCTTTTCTTTCCCTCTCTAACCCATCTACTCTCTCTCTCAGCTCTTTCACCTCCTTTTCCTATTTCTCATCTCTGATTCGCAAGTCTTCCCTCATACCTTCCATCTGCTCCTTGGTCCCCCTTACGTCCTCCCTCAGCCCCCTGATCTCGCCTAACAACATCCCGAGAGCCTCCTTTTCCAACATCCCCTCCATTTTTTTGGGGGGTAACCTCGGTGTTATCCCGGTTTTTTTAAACGGGCTCTCGACCTTGCTTTTCTCCCCGACGCATCACTCGACACCGGGCGACGCGTTGTTGGCCGTCGTGGCTTGTGGAAAATTTCCTCCCCGTCGGTTTCACTACCAGCACTGCCAGTACTCTCGCTGTCTACCTCCCGCTCTACCGCCGGTAACTGGGACCTATCCATGCAGTACCTGCCGCAACCGACAGATGTCTCTGCCAAATGTTGGCGTCTTTCGCCGCCAAATTTTCCTTTTTTTCCCCCCTTTTTTTTCAATTCCTCAGTCCCTGCAGACACCCCTTTCTCTCCCGTAGCATCCCCTAACTTTTCGAGAACCAGCCTTGAACCCTCGAAAGCCCAGGACTCCTGACCACGAACTCCCCCGATTACTTGCCAACCTAACCTCACTTTCCCTATCCAGCTAGATACCACCTCTCACCCACGCTGAAACGCACTTTTTATCTCCCCAATTCACCCCACACAACCCTACTCACCTCCTCGGCTTCCACCCTCACACTCCACTCACACCTTCTACACAAATTCCGTAAAATTCTCTCTCCACCTGTCACTAAACACGTTCTCACTTCCGCCATCTGGAGATAATCCCGGACATTCCTCGCCGGAGCGTCGCTTGCAATCTTCAACGGAGAGTAGCTCACAATCCTCGCCGGAACATCGCTTGCAATCGTCTATTCAAAATAAAAATCGAGGTTTGATTTAATATTAGATTTATATGAGAAAGAAATTATAATATTCACGCTCCACGCTGAAATATTCGTTCGCCATCTTTGCTTATTATGTGCTACGACTGACCATAGCCGACTTGAACCACTTGCTCTCACAGGAATCCCCGTGACGTTTCTTGATAGAATAATTTAAAACAAAATATTTCAAATTCTATGTATGTACAATTAAGTTACAACTTTCATGTAGTATTAATCATTTTCAAACTTTGATCATTGATATTTTTTTAATTTATTAGCATTCAATGAAGACAAATATCTATCACATCCATTTCCTCGAAGTAGAATAACTTTTTTTGATCAAACTTTTCAGGCTTTGTCTCAAGACTGTTTCACCTTGAAAGCGTATTTTACAAGATTTGCATCCATCAAGCTTGCATCTCCAGAATAAAAATTCCCAGATTTCTTTTTATCGGAATTTTGGGCTCCTTTTGGGCTATTTTTTGGCTGTATTAGCGATTATTGGTCTTAAGTACTTTTTTTGAAAATTCAAATTTTAAGTAAAGGTACTGACTTGACTTCAGCCAGCACCTCCACCATATGAAAATTAAAAATAATAGAAATCAAAAATCGGGCTTTTTTGGGCTCTCGCACGAACCAACAACTAATTTCCAAAAACCACCCCTACCAATGAAAAAAAGTGCATCAGAATCTGTGGCCTACTTTGGGTTCTCAAATGCACCAAGAGAAATTTTAAAAATCCATTCTATGTACAAAAAACCACTCCTTTCTTAAAAACTCAAACCTGGAAAAAATAAAGTAAAAAGGAGTGTTGTGCTTTTTTGGGCTCTTGAATGCTTGCATATTTTTTTCCAAAGACATCCCCTATGTTTTAAGAAAGTCACATCTGCTTGGTATCAAGAAGTTGATCTCTAACGTAAAGGGTTGGAGCCCAAAAAATCGAGGTTGGTAATGACATAATAAAGAAGCTACAATGAATTAAAAATAGGGTTCTTTGCTCTTCTGTGTTTGTCTTATAATTGAGTAGCAAATCTAATTACTTCCTTATGAAGGCATCAATAACATTTGCCAGGTGGTGATGCCGAAAAATTAAAAATTTATTAGATTTCTATTTTTCAGCAGTATAAGGCTTTCTTTAATAAGGAAAGTCTCTGGTAGTGAAGAAAATTCGAAAAAGTAATTGTGCAGGAAGAAGAGGAGGTTTTTATTCTTAGGGTGTTGAGCCAAAAAATCGGAGACAGAGTAACTTGAAACAAATTCTTGTCTTTAAATTCTTATTGAAAATCCGTTATTAATTTTTTTTATATCTGCCCAGAGCAACAAAAAATATCTTTTGAAATTATTGACGTTTTTTACATCCTGCACTCGCTTGGTAATTTAAATTTCTTACAGTGAATAAAGAAATTCTTGTCTTCACATTGTTGTGACCAACTTCATGTTTATAATTCTTTTATGGTTGCCCAGAATTCTAAGAATCATCCTCCCGAGAGATTGACGTTTTTAAAATTGCTGGCGTTTTTGAGCTCCTTTACTCTCTCAGTAATTTCAATTTCTGAAAGTGAATAAACAAATTCCCGTTTTTAAATTGTTATGAATAATTCAAATTTTATAATTTCTGTATGGTAGCCAGGTCCATTAAAATAGCACCTCCACAATATAATTTTTGCATGCTTCATAGCTCAAAATTTTGGTGTTTGTTTGGACATCTCTTGAGCAGGAATTAAAATTTGTAAGCTTCTCTCCTTTTTCACAGAAAAATAAAAGTTTTTTCAGAAAATACTGCGCACATTAATCCAGCACATCGAATGTTTAAAATCACAAAATAATAAACATTCAATTTCACTACAAGTTTTGCATTTTTTTGGCTCTTGAATTCCGAAAAACCCCATTGCCGCAAAACAACCTTTACATTTCAAAACAATCCGTTATAAGAAAAATTTTTAATTTCAAAAAATAAGGTACGCTTTTGTGTACAACATTAGGGCTCCTCAGAAATACTAATTGTATATGATTTTTGCACTATAACCCGAAACACTACAAACCAACCCCTCTGCATACCGTCAGTAAGAATTTCTTAAAAAATAATATTTTTCTGGGCTCTTCAAAAATACCAAATCCCATTTTCGGGCTCCAACCCTTGAAGCCAAAAACCAAACCCTTTGCACACCGTCAGTACGACTTTGCCAAAAAATTATCTGTTCTGGAATTTTATAGGACAAATAGAGTCCTCGATTTTTGGGCTCCTTAAAAATACCAACTTCGATTCTTCAGCTCTAACGCTTAACGCCAATTTGAATTCGGTTTGTTGCATGGTAAAGGGTATAACTGAATCTAGGATTATTAGGACTAAGAAAATAGATCAGGTACTGCAGTAAATGTTCTAGTAAATTACACTAACAAAATAACTTGTATTCTTTTTGCAGAAGGATCATCAGATGTTCTTCTTCATGAAAAGCGTGCATCTTCTTCATCTGGAGATATTCCTGTGTCTGCGCGTCGCTTGCAACCTTCAACGGAGAGTAGCTCACAATCGTCGCCGGATCATCGCTTGCAATCATCTATTCAAAATATAAATCAAGGTTTGATTCAACATCACATTTATATGAAAAAGAAATTACAATATTCACGCTCCACGCTGAAATAATCGTTCGCCATCGTTGCTCATTGTGTGCCACGGCTGACCATAGCCGCCTTGCACCACTGGCTCTCAGAGGAATCCTTGTGAGACACTGATGCATAGTCATGCGTCTAAATGGTCAGTTGTCCCTTTCCAGCGTCCACGCTCAGCGTGATGTAGGTGAAACTGTAATTTCGTAATTTGGTCGGAAAATATTATGCAAGATATCTCGGGAAACTCAAAATAAATTCAAATTTCTTTATTTCTATCGTAAAGGGTATAACAACATCTAAGGTTATCAATACTAGGGAAATTTATGAGGTATTTGAGTAAATAATGAAGAAGATGATGCTAATAAAAAATTTGTATAATTTTTCCAGAGACGTCATCAGCTCTTCCTCCTCGTGAAAAGGGTGCATCTTCTTCATCTAGAGTACCTGTACGTAAAATGTCTGGACTTAGAATACGTTGGGGTTGGAAGCACCTGCTCCATGGGAAGAACCCCTTCCTGCCGGTATGGTCCGTATTTATCGTGGTGAAAAGGAGGTTGGCCTTGGCTTTGTAGCTATTCCAATTTGCCTCGTAGCGAAGGCTCACTTGTTTACATCAGAATCTCGACCGGGAGAGGTAAAAAGTATATACAAAAATGGAGAGCACCATATTGAATACGAGGACCAAAATGAAGAGACCGTTAGGCACAATATAAACAGAGTTGTGCGAAATAAGTATTACATAAAAAACCAGGAAGGTCCTTGGGGGCCTAACGATGTTTGCCTGATGCAAACTGATGGCGGCCCGCAAAAGTCACTAAAGTTCTCTGCTCTGCTTGAGGACTCAAAACTATTCACATCCGACCAAATGTATTGGATCCATTCAAGAACTGGACAAGTTTGATTTATAGTTCAAGTTGTCAGTTGATGCGTTGAATAAAGAATCATCAAAATATCACACGCTTCTTTTCATTCTAATCATATTATACTTTCAATACTTTTGCCTTTATATTCATCAAATATATTTTTCTTTTCTAATAACTATAGTTCTTCCAAAAATTAAATTGACGAGTTTTTTAAAAGATAACACATAAATTGTTTCAACCATGGTGAGGGCCATTCAGAACGTACTTCAAACTTTTCGGCGGATGGGGATTACCAGGTTTTGTGATAATTTGCTAGTGTGTGTTAAAAGTTAATTTTTTTAAATTGACGATAGCTCAGACGATAGCGCGTCAGGCTTCCGTGCAGGAGGACTGGGGTTCGATCCCTGAGCCGGTACCAATGGAAATTTTTCTATGTACTTCTACCGGGGCTTCGGTGGTTCGGAACCCACCTTAAACTGTAGGTCCCCTCAGAAAAAGCTGGTATCGTACCAAGGTGGGGCTCCATGTTGAGGGGACTAGCCTTGGAGGTCGAAGCCGATTTTGTGAAGACTCGAAAATGAGTCAGCGTTCTTCTTGCGTTTGGGGACTCCTATAGGAGGCACCACGCTCGATGGTCGCTGGACGATTTCGAGTAATGAACACACACACATACACTTACGTAACAAACCAGCACAGTGCTTCGAATCTGTGCATCTACCTGATGACCTCAGAGGGATCGCTCCGTTCATCCTAGCCTGCTAGGCAGGCTGCCGAATGGCAAAGTGGGTGAGGATCACTTTGCCTGATCAAACAAAGGAGGGCGTCATTTACTGTGCGATAGGTATGCCTGGCACCTGAGAGGTATAATCTCAGAACGTTGATAACAACGAAAAACCCACCGATATCCAAAAACACTCGGCGAAGGATGGCCGGATTCGTAGTACTGCCTTGAGAATAAACACGGGTATGGCACAATAGGCTTTATAGCTTGAGCGCCAGGGGTGGGACCTCCCGGGCCCCCCGCCTACATTACAACTATCAACTATCAACTAATTTCCTTTGACTAAAAATACAAGCGTTTTTGTTGAAAATTAGACTACATCCTTAAACATTAATTACACTGTTTACAGATTCATCTCTTTCATTAAAAATGTACCCATTTGGCTCAATTTTATTTATTTTTTTTCAATATCAATTTTTTCAACTGCACGAAACTATTCCGTTTCTGGTTGAGCATGTATCGTTTTTCGTTGGAAATTCAACTAGTCGGTTTAAAAAAAAACTTTTCTGTTCATAATTCATATTTTAGGTTGGATAATTCAACCTTGATTGCAGAAATTTAGTCTGTTAGGCCTAAAAATTTATGTTTGCTTAAAAAATTGCGTTTCTGGGTTAGAAATTGTATTAACATATGTTGGTATAAAGTTCAACAATTTGGTTAACATTTTTTTTTCTCTCCTGAGTGAAAAAAATACTTTTTGGTTGAATGTTCATCTCTTTTAGTCAGAAATATGTCTCATCATGGAGTATTCAAGGTTATTTTCTTCATCATACGTCAGCTGATAATTTGATTCTCTGCGTAGTTTATATTATCATAGTGTAAATGTTTAAATTGGTACAGCTTCTCATTTAAGAATTACGAATTAGGAAAGTCTAATTGATTCTACCTGGTAATATGGAAACAAGAAATAAGACGAATTTTCAATAAAATACTTGAATCCTTAACTAAAACACATTAAATTTTAACCAAAAGGTTGTATTGTTAACCAAAAAATTGATCTTCTACCAAAAGATGAGTACTAGTGTTTTGGAAAAAATTAATTTTCAAGAAAGTAGATCTCTTTCTACTTCTATCTCACGTTGTTTTTTATGTTTTTGCGAAAGCAGTACATTCACTTTATTCTATTTTTTTGCAACAATTGAATTTTATGGTGTGATTCAAAATAAAAAAGAATATAATTTAGTAGACTGAACAACTTATACATCCAACTTATTCCTCTGAAATCCTGTATCCTATATTTGAATTATTACAAGTTTAAGGTGAGATTTCGTTACTTGGTATATATTTTCCTCTGAATGAGCCAAATCTATTGATGTTTAGAAGCATATTTTTTTCTGACTTTCCATTTTATGTAATTTGTAACATAAGAAGATTAATTAGCTGGACATTGTGTTTTTTATAATATTCTTCAAAAATCAATATTATAATAAAAACATCACGTTCATATCGTTTATATTGTTGCTGATGAATTTCTTTAGCAAGCAGCCCAGGCGAAGAGTTTTACAAAGTCGGCATATCAAGCTCTACAGGCGGTCCAATTTGACCGATCTGCAAGACATTTATCTGGTCGTTTAGTGAATCATTTTTCGCTTCTCAAACCTATTTTTCACAAATAAATAATCAGAATTCCCTTTTGTCAAACTTAAGTCATTCAAAAGAAAGAAATTAGGCTTTTTCCAGATAATACAAAAAAAACAAAGTTCGAGAACAGTTCTGATGATTTAAATGTATTAACTTTGTAGTTAACTATGCAATATTTGAATTTTCCACCACAGGTTTCTTCAGTTTAATTCTTTAGTCAATAAGCTATTATCTTTTTAATGATATGCGTCGTCTACTTCAAGTTTCTCATTACTGTGCAAACATCGTTTGTAAAGTCGACAAATCTGTATTCTATAGATAAGAGTACAGTATAAAAAATTCTAGAACGTTCTTGAATATCCCCACAGAGAAAAAAATTTCACCATAAATACGGGTTCAATTTTTGCTCATCATCATTCAGTTTCATTCGTTGACTGCATATACTTTCCTACGAAAATGGGGATTAAATCCTGCTTGAATCTCCTGATAGTGTCTGTGGTTTTGGGGCAAGGAATTGCGGTCGCATCGGAAGAAAATATAGGTAAGTAAAGAAGAAATGCAGATTAAGACGCTTGTTTGTAGCATTACAGCATTTGAAATTAGGAATCTGTTTCAATAAAATGACAATTTTGTGATGGTATATTGTACAGTTATGTACACCTACGTGGCACGAAATAGATAAGAAGCGTGATCTGACTTCCAATCAAGCATCGGGGACAGCAAATGTCAAGTGATGGAATTGGACTTTTATGGACTTTATTATGTATAGAAATCTTTTTATTTTATTGCAACATATTGTAACATATTGTACAGTAATGTTCACATACGTGGCACGGAATAGATAAGAAGGGTGACGCGACTTCAAACAAAGCATCAGGAACAGAATATGTCAGGTGTTCTAATTAGACTTTTATTCACTTTTATTATAAATATAAAGTTCTTTTTATGTAGTTTAGGACTATCATACTATTGATGTTGAAAAAATGCTTGAATTTTTTCAATATCCCAATGGACGATACCAGTGCAGAACTAGATAACCAACATTTTTATCGGAAATGGGTTTATTGCATAAAAAATCTTTAAGAAGTCAAATACACATTGTAGTAAACGTACATTTTCAAGATATTATTTTTGATAAAATAATTCATAACAAAACATTTCAAATTATGTTTACAATTGAGATACAAGTTTAACGTAATAATTATTATTTTCAAACCTTCTTCATTGAAATTTTTAAAAGTTATTAGTATTTAATGAAGAAAAATAATATAATTTCTCTTTAGGATTTCGAAATGAGGAATGGGAAAGTGAGGGGAAAAGAGGACTAGTGAAGTAGGATAGTGGGGGAAAATTAGGGAGGGGAAGCGAGTGTGAGTAAAGGAAAGCAGGGGAAATTATTAGAAAGGATGGCGAGTTGGAGAGGTGCGTGCTGCGGAAGGATAGTAGGGTGGGAAGGCGTTGTCCAAACAAGCGAGGAGAGGAGGAAGCATTGTGTCATACTGTGTTTTGCCCATATTCAAAAACTTGATCTCTCAAAGGCATGATTTTATTTTATTTTTAAACTAGAAATTGAATTTTGTATCACAACCCGCAGTTAAGCTTGGTCCGATTTTAGGTTAGTGTCTCTTTGAGATTGTCAACTTCCACATCTATACCACGCAAATATCACTTTGTCAAAAAATAATCTTCTGCTTCCTCATAGAGCTTCCTCATAGACGGAAGGATTTCTAAAAATATTTATTGCATTTTTTTAGCACTCAATAATATTTTTAAAATCGGTTTTTTATAGTAAAACTTTTTTCAGAAGCATAATTCAAAGTTGATGCAAGAATAGAAAAGATGTGTTGATTCGAGTCGAATCGATTGACCTATAATATTGATACATTTTAGTTAAGAGTAAGAAAGCTATGGTATTGCATAATATTTAAAACTACGGTTTTTTATAGTAAAAATTTCTTCAGTTCCATAATTCAAAGTTGATGCAGGAATATAAAACATTCCTTGGTTCAAGACAAATCGACTGATCTATGATAATAATATATTTTATTAAAGAGGAGGCAAGTTATGGTAATTTATATTTTTTCAAAAAAGGTTTTTTATTGTAAAACTTTTTTCATTAATATAATTCAAAGTTGATGCAAAAATAGAAAATATGTATTAATTCGAGACAAATCGATTGACCCATAATATTAATGCATTTTATTAAAGAGTAAGAAACCTATAGTAATGTATAATATTTGAAAATACGGTTTCTTATAGTAAAACTTTTTTCAGAAGCATAAGTCAAAGTTGATGCAAGAATATAAATCATTCCTTGGTTCAAGAAAAATCGATTGATCTTTAATAATAATATATTTTATTCAAGAGTACGGAAGTTATGGTAATTTATATATTTTGAAAATCGGTTTTTTGTATTAAACTTTGTTCATTAACATGATTCAAAGTTGATGCAAGAATAGAAAATATGTGTTGATTCGAGACAAATCGATTGACGTATTATATTGATACACTATTTTGCATAGTAAGAAAGCTATGGTAATGTATAATATTTGAGAATACGGTTTCTTATAGTAAAACTTTTTTCAGTAGCATAAGTCAAAGTTGATGCAAGAATATAAAACATTCCTTGGTTCAAGAAAAATCGATTGATCTTTAATAATAATACATTTTATTAAAGAGTAGGGAAGTTATGGTAATTTATATATTTTGAAAATCGGTTTTTTATAGTAAAACTTTTTTCATCAACATAATTCAAAGTTGATGCAAGAATAGAAAATATGGGTTGATTCGAGACAAATCGATTCACGTATTATATTGATACACTATTTTGAATAGTAAGAAAGCTATGGTAATGTATAATATTTGAGAATACGGTTTCTTATAGTAAAACTTTTTTCAGTAGCATAATTCAAAGTTGATGCAAGAACAGAAAAGATGTGTTGATTCGAGTCGAATCGATTGACGTAAAATATTCATATACTTTATTGAATATCAAGAAAGCTATGGTAATGTATAATATTTGAAAATACGGTTTCTTATGGTAAAACTTTTTTTCAGTAGCATAATTGAAAGTTGATGGAAAAATATAAAAAATTTCTTGGTTCGAGACGCATCGATTGACCTATAATATTAATACATTCTATTAAAGAGTAGGGAAGTTATGGTAATTTATATATTTTGAAAATCGGTTTTTTATTGTACAACTTTTTCATCAAAATAATTAAAAGTTGATGCACGAATAGAAAATATGTGTTGATTCGAGACAAATCGATTGACCTATAATATTGTTACATTCTACTGAAGAGTAAGGAAGCTATGGTAATGCATAATATTTGAAAATCGGTTTTTTATAGTAAAACTTTTTTCATTAAATAGTTCAAAGTTGATGCAAGAACAGAAAAGATGTGTTGATTTTAGTCGAATCGATTGAACTATAATATTGATACATTTTATTGAAGAGTAAGGAAGCTATGGTAATGCATAATATTTAAAAATACGGTTTCTTATAGTAAAACTTTTTTCAGTAGCATAATTCAAATTTGATGCAGAAATATAAAAGATTCCTTGGTTCGATACGAATCGATTGACTTAGAATATTAATACATTTCATTAAAGAGTATGGAAGTTATGCTCATTTATAATATTTGAATCATCTGTTTCAAACAGAAAAACTTTTTTCATAGACATAATTCAAAGTTGACGCATGAATAGAAAAGACTTTTTGATAATAAATTTCCGAATGGAGTAATTCTGATAATTTTTGTAAAGAAATTCCCAAAGCTAAAAAAGGGATATGGTGCGACAGAACTTTTCCCTTCCCTTTTCGAGCTCGTAAAATTATCATTTCGAATACAAAATTTTATTTGTCTGATTTGTCTTTGTATTTAGAAATTTTTTGTATTATTTTGTAATTTTGTATTTTTTGTAAATTCCTTTTATTTAATTGAGCAAAATGAAGACTTTGGCTTGTCTATTTTGGAAAAAAATAACTAATGCTTCTTCTATGAGGAAGCAAATACATTTTCTACGGGAAAGCAACGTGCTCGTGAAATGAGCACCATATAATTATAAACACAAACAAAGTGGAAACACTCGAGATCGAATTCACAGCTAGTTTGAGCATTTTACAGTGTCATTAGAGTCCGGGATTCTTGGGCTCCTCGAAAATACCAACTTTGATTCTTCAGCTGTAAGGCTTAACGCCAATTTAAATTTGGTTTGTTGCATGGTAAAGAGTGTAACTAAATCTAGGATTATTAGGACTAAGGAAAAAAATCAGGTGCTGCAGTGAATAATATAGTAAATAACACTAATAGAATAATTTGTATTCTTTTTGCAGAAGCATCATCAGTTCTTCTTCTTCGTCAAAAGCGTGCATCTTCTTCATCTGGAGATATTCCCGAGCATTCGTCGCCGGAGCGTCGCTTGCAATCTTCAGCGGAGAGTAGCTCACAATCGGCTATTCAAAATATAAATCGAGGTTTGATTTAACATTACATTTATATGAAAAAGAAATTATAATATTCACGCTCCACGCTGAAATAACCGTTCGCCAAATTTGCCCATTGTATGCTACGTCTGACCATAGCCGAATCACACCACTGACACTCGCGGGAATCCTTGTGAGACACTGATGCAAAGTCCAGCGTCTAAATGGTCAGCTGTCCCTCTCCAGCGTCCGCGCTCAGCGTGATGCACGTGAAATTGTAATTTCGTAATGTGGTCGGAAAATATTATGCAAGATATCTCGAGAAATTAAAGATAAATTCAAATTTGGTTATTCGCATGGTAAAGGGTATAACAAAATCTAAGGTTATCAAGACTAGGAAAGTTGATGAGGTATTTGAGTAAATTGTGTAATAGATGATGCTAATAAAAAATTTGTATTATTTTTTCAGAGACGTCAGCAGCTCTTCGTCCTCGTGAAAAGGGTGCATCTTCTTCATCTAGAGTACCTGTACGTAAAATGTCTGGACTTAGAATATCTGAACATGGAAGTTCTAGACGTGAGAGCATAGGTTTCCCGAAGCCTCCCAGAAGTAGTTTGGGGTTGAAACCACCTGCTCCATGGGAAGGAGCCCTTCCTGTCGGTATGGTCCGTATTTTTCATGGTGAAAAGGAGGTTGGCTTTGGCTTTGTAGCTATTTCAACTTGCCTCGTAGCGAAGGCTCACTATTTTACATCAGAATCTCGACCGGCAGAGGTAGAAAGTATATACGAAAATGGAGAGTACCATATTGAATACAAGGACCAAAATGGAGAGACCATTAGGCGCAATATAACCAGAGTTAAGCGAAATAAGTATTACATAAAAAACCAGGAAGGTCCTTGGGGGCCTAACGATGTTTGCATAGTGGACAATGTGGCCGGCCCGCAAAAGTCACCAGATTTCTCTAAACTGCTTGAGTACTCAAAACTATTCACATCCGACCAAATGTTTTGGATCCATACAAGAACAGGAGAAGTTTGATTTATAGTTCAAGTTGTCAGTTGATGTGTTGAATAAAGAATCATCAAAATATCACACGCTTCTTTTCATTCTAATCATATTATACTTTCAATACTTTTGCATTTATATTCATCAAATATATTTTTCTTTCCTACTAACTATAGTTCTTCCAAAAATTAAAATAACGAGGTTTTTGAACTTGTTTTTCAAAAGATAAAACATAAATTATTTCAACCAAGAAGTGTTTTTGTTGGAAATTGAACTACTTCCTTAAATATTCATTGAACTGTTTACAGATTCAATTTTTTCAGCTGTACCAAACTATTCCGTCTGTTAGGCCTAAAAATTTATGTTTGCTCAAAAAATCGCCTATCTGGGTTAGAAATGTTATTACGTTGGTATAAAGTTCAACAATTTGGTGGAAATTTTTTTTTCTCTTCTGAGTAAAAAATACTTTGTGGTTGAATGTTCATCTCTTTTAGTCAGAAAAATGTCTCACCATAGAGTACTCAAGGTTATTTTTTTCATCATACCTAATGATAGAATTATATTTCGTACAATTTATTTTTTCATATAACGAACGAGATTCTTATTTGCTTCAATCTGAGTTATTTCAAGGTATACATTTTGTGTAAGCCGATTGACGTCAGCTGATAATTTAATTCTCTGCGCAGTTTATATTATCATAGTGTAAATGTTTAAATTAGAACAGCTTCTGATTTGAGATTTAAAAATTAGGAAAGTCTTCAGAAATTTGTTCTTTTTTCACTCAATAGCAAGAAGAATTTTATCTAAAATATTGGATTTCCAAGCCCAAAAAACGAGCTTTTTACAAAACAGTTGAATTCTCAACTAAGAGGATTAATTTCCTACTAAAAAGACGGAACTTCTACAAATTAAATAAATTTTCAACCAGACAGTTGAATTTCTGAACTTGAAAAAATCGACTTTGAACAAAAATTTAATTTTCAAGCAAGCATTTGAATTTTTAACCGATTGGTTAAATTGTTAGTTACAACAATTAATTTATAACATGAAAAGATGAATTTCTTTAATTTAAAAAAAGGCAACTCATTTCTCTGATTTTCAGAAATTTGACTTTCTTTCTGTCAAAAGTAAAATAAAATTTCACCCAAAATATTGAATTTTCAAGCCCAAAAGACGAGATTTCAACAAAAAATTTAACTTTCAATCAAACAGTTGGATTTTCAACCAAATTGAAAAATTTGTTGTTACAACAATTAATTTATAACATGGCAAGATGAATTAATAAAAAGGTTTGATAAATGTTATTTTAACCGAAAAAGATTTTGATTCAAAATTAAATCCAGTTGAATTTAACCGATAAAGACGAATTTTCAATAAAATACTTGAATTCTTAACTGAAACAGATTAATTTTCAACCAGACAGTCGCATTTTTTATGAACAAATATCTAATTTTCACAGAAATAAATTAATTCTCCCACGAGATTTTCACAAAACAGTTGAATTTTCATCCAAAAAGGATAAACTTTTAACCAAATTGCTTAATTTTCAACAATATTTTTTATGTAAAAGATGTCAAATAATAACAATAACTTTGCTATTATTTCAAGAAGTAACGTTTGAAGTAACTTAATTACAATTATTTCAGTAACTTGGAACTTTAATTTTAATTACTTTGAAGTTACTTTGTGTTTTTTTTTGTATCTCCTATTGAGAGAGATTCATGGGTCAGTCATGAGTGAAAAACTGATCTTTTTTGGTTGATGATTTTTTAGAAAATTCGCATTAGGCGTTCAACTTCTTCTCAACTATTTTATCAGCCGACAGTTATGATTTGCATAGTACCGTGAAACGGGGGATTATAATTGCTAAAATTGAATAAGCGATTCGTGATTTTAATTTGAAATTCATGATAAAAATTATTTGTAAAGGCTGATGTTAGATCTTGCCGATTACTGCTCAAACAATTTTCTGGACAAACTAGAAAAAATCTCCCTCGGGTCGGATTTGAACCCGGAACGCCACTACTCACTAGTGGAGCGTTTACCAATTACGCAATCGGGGCTTTAGCAGATAGCTTTTCGTTTCTTCTATATCCACAGGATGACGTGGTTTTGCATCTTTGTAACCTGTGCAGTTTTAGTGACTTATTCTAGTCTGGATGAATTCACCGAATCCGAAAATAAATTAATATAATTGATTTTATTTTGTCGACCAGGATAATTAATTAATTTCTGATGTTAGATATTGTTGATTACTGGTCAAATAATTTTCTGGAGAAATGAGAAAAAATCTGCTTCGGCCCGGATTTGAACCGAGAACGCCACTATTCCCGAGTGGAGCGTTAACGAATTACGCCAACGGTACGTCAGCAGATAGTTTCTCGTTTCTCATATATCCTTTAGGATATAATAAGGATAAGTTCGAAAAAAGTTCAAATGTTTTAAATGTTTTGAATTTATAGTTAACTATTCAATGTTTAAACATCACACCACAAGTTTCTTCAGTTTAATTCTTCAGCCAATGAGCTATTATTTTTTCCTGATATGCGTCGTATTTTTTCAGTTCCTCATTCTTGTGCAAACATCGTTTGTAATGTGAACAAATCTGTATTATAAAGATAAGAGTCTAGTATACAAAGTTCTAGCAGGTTCTTGAATATCTCCACGAAGCGAGAAATTTCAATTTAAATACGCGTTCGATTTTTACTCACTATCATTCAGTTTCAGTTTTTTGACTGTATACTTTCACAAAAATGGGTATCAAATCCTGTTTGAATGTGCTGATAGTCTCTGTGGTTCTGAGGAAAGGAATTGTGGTCGCATCGGAAGAAAATAAAGGTACGTGGGTTAGAATTATCTTTAAATGAAATCTTTAGCAGTACATTATTTCAATTTGAAAATCTGATCCAATAAAATGATAATTTTGTGGTAGCATATTGTACAGTTATGTACACCTACGTGGCACGGAATAGATAAGGAGCGTGACGTGACTTCAAATGAAGCATCAGGGACAGAATCTTGGAAGTTTTTCCCATTTACCATTTTGTTGCTTATCTAGTTCTATACTGCTACACATTAGGGTAATTTTTTTTGGCTAATTTTTTCAATTCAACTTGTCACCCCTACAACTTGTTCCTTTTACCGAGAGAATGACCTCTGGTTTGTTTCAGAATTAAAAAAAAAATATTTAGAGGTCGCTCAAGGCCATTTTAGGGCAAAAATTCTCATTCCTAATTTAATTGACGCTATTCATTGCTTATTCATTTCTGACGCGTATGAATTGTGTTCTTTACAAGTCAATATTGCACTCAGATTTTTTCAGATGTTTAAAATGACATTCAAAGGTGTCTCAAGGTCATTTTCTCAATAAAATGTTGATTCAATGAAATTTTCTCTAGCTTTTCTTCTATAGAGAAGCAGTGTCAATTTATTCATTTCCGCAAAAAAAAAATTAGTCAAGTTGTTTGATAAATGTTTGTCATACTATTTGAAGGACATTCAAGGTCATTTCGCAAAAAATGAGGTTTTTGTAAATTGTGATAATGAAAAAACAGTGCTAACACTTGCATATCAGATGGTAGTTTATCGCCAACTAAGTTTTCCTCTTTCTTCTCTAATAGGTAAATCATTACCCCTTCTTCTGCACTCATGATAATTAATTCTACGAAATTACAATTTGAAAACGGAACTTGATCATATATTAATGAAGCTGCGACATCCTACTGTCTTTAACAATTTCCATTTTTAATTTAGAGTAAAATTAAAAAAAAAATAACTTCCAGGAAAAAGAAAAAAATGTTAAATGACTATTTTTCGCAAGATGACCTTCAATAATAACCTTAAAGTAATGTGACACGCAGTTATTAGACCTATTCACTAACTTTTTTGTCGCAATGAATAAATTGACACTGTTTCTCAAAAAAGAACTAGGGAAAATTTATTTGAATCAACATTTTATCAAGGAAATGACCTTGATCCACCTTTGAATGTCATTGTAAAAGTCTGAAAAAAATCTGAGTCCAATATTGAATTGTAAAGAACAAAATTCATACCCGCCAGAAATGAATAATCAATGAACAGCGTAAATTTAATCAGGAATGGCCATTTTTGCCCTAAAAAGACCTTGAACGACCTTTGAATGTTGTTGTAAAAATCTGAAAAAATCTGAGTGCAATATTGACTTGTGAAGAACACAATTTATACGCGCGAGAAATGAATAATCAATGAGCAGCGTCAATTTAATCAATAATGGCCATTTTTGCCCTAAAATGACCTTGAACGACCTTTGAATGTTGTTGTCAAAATCTGAAAAAATCTGAGTGCAATATTGAATTGTAAAGAACAAAATTCATACGCTCCAGAAATGAATAATCAACGAACAGCGTCAATTTAATTAGGAATGACCATTTTTGCCCTAAAATGACCTTGAACGACCTTTGAATGTTGTTGTAAAAATCTGAAAAATCTGATTGCAATATTGAATTGTGAAGAACACAATTTACACGCGCGAGAAATAAATAATCAATGAGCAGCGTCAATTTAATCAATAATGGTCATTTTTTCCCTAAAATGACCTTGAACGACCTTTGAATGTTTGTAAAAATCTGAAAAAATCTGAGTGCAATATTGACTTGTGAAGAACACAGTTTATATGCACCAGAAATGAATAATCAATCCCCCTTCTGTAACAAATCGTAACAAATTGTCTCGACCCCCCCCCCCCCCACTGGAGCTGTTACGTAATTTAAGTACGGTCCCTCAGGTAAATCTACGGTCCCTCAGTAAATAATATCGTAAATAACACTAATAGAATAATTTGTATTCTTTTTGCAGAAGCATCTTCAGCTCTTCTTCTTCGTCAAAAGCGTGCATCTTCTTCATCTGGAGATATTCCCATGCATTCGTCGCCGGAGCGTGGCTTGCAATCGTCTATTCAAAATATAAATCGAGGTTTGATTTAACATCACATTTATATGAGAAAGAAATTTCTGTATAAAATTCCTGAAAACAAAACAAGAATTCAACGATCAAATTTGGACAAACACAATAAAATGCTCCTACTGCAATTCCTAAAAACAAAAAAATTTGTTTCTTTGCACAAAAAAAAAGAGAGGAAAGAAAAATGAGAAGGCAACCAACCACATCCCCTTCCTTCTCTTTTCTTATTTCTTTCGTCTTTTTTATTTTTATTATTACTTACTTACTTATGAAAACTTATTGCTGAATGTAGTTAATCATACTAGAATAACTTTTTTTAATTTATCCAAATCAGTTTTTAAATTAATAGACAACTTATTTTGTTTTTCAATATAAAGCATTTCCATGAATTATCTCTTTCTCTCATTACTTTCACTTTATTATATTAGTTTCTGATTGAATGTCGAAGAAATGATGTTTTACCTAAAAAAATATTTTTCTTGGATAACAAATTTCGAGATTTTGTTTTTTACAGTAATTTTTGCAATAGACAATTTAAACATAATTTAAATAATTTCAAACTCTTAATGCTGAATTTACTGATCAAGGATGTTTCAAATCATGTTAATTTTTTAAAAGTAAAAATTTCCAGAATCAAAAGTGAATTAGAAGTATGTTTGCCACAAGATAAAACCATTGATCTTTTAAAACGTCAGATTTTCCCTAATCGAAGATTTTTAAACGATGATAAAAAACGTGAGAACAAACTTTCTATTTTGATTGATCAACAAACTAATATCCAAGAGCAAAATTTAAATTTACACAAGATTTTTGAAAAAGAAGATAAGGATCCTTGGTTTGTAAATTTGGCAAATATTCAAATTCCTGATACAGTTACAGATATTCTCAGATTAGGTAAAGGTTTTACTAACCGTGTGATTAAAAGTGAATCGAAACAAATGATGGAAATAGTCAAAGATGCTGAATCAAGTATACACAAAATTCCAATATTAGATCAACAGGATTTCCGAAACAAGGTTTTACACTTGTCGAAGAGCTTCGTTCATAAAAATTGTTTGCACATTAGTAGTATCGATCGTAAAATTTCTGAAGGTTTCAAGATAACGAGAGGTTTCCTTGAAAACAAACCTGATATAATTTGCATGAATGCTGATAAAGGCAATATTACAGTTTGTATGAAGAAATCGGATTATATTAGGGATATGGAGGATTTACTTTCCAATTGTGATAACTTTGAATTATTGAGTGAAAATCCGTTGAAACAATTAAGAAGAGATACTTTCAAGATTCTAGACAATTGGAGAAAGAAAGGACTTTTGGGAAAGGATATACGATGGACTGATATAAATACCGAAGACACAGTTCTTGCAAGATGTTATGGTTTGAGAAAGATTCATAAAGATGGCTATCCTTTCAGATTGATTATTTCAGCTATTAACACTCCCACGAAATTTTTAGAACAAAACTTCAATTTGATACTTAAAGACTCAATTACAACTTCCAAATACAATATTAAAAATAGCTGGGAATTCCAAAAAATTATTATTCAAAAAACTGGTCTGATGACCATGTAATGATTTCTTTGGATATTGTTGCAATGTTTCCCAGTATACCCCTTGAATTGGTTAAACAGGCAATTTTAAATAGATATATTTATAGAATAGATATATTTTTCTTTCCTCTTTTTTATTTTTCTGCAAAGAAACAAATTTTTTTGTTTTTAGGAATTGCCATAGGAGCATTTTGTTGTGTTTGTCCAAATTTTATCCTTGAATTCTTGTTTTGTTTTCAGGAATTCTATACAGAAACTATATTATTGGTCGTTAAATGGGATTTTGAATTTGATTTTAATCTAATTTAAAATTCTTAAATTTCGAGAAAGAAATTATAATATTGACGCTCCACGCTGAAATAACCGTTCGCCATGTTTGCTCATTGTGTGCCCCGCCTGACCATAGCCGACTTGCACCACTGGCTCTCACAAGAATCCCCGTGAGACAGTGATGCAAAATCAAGCGTCTAAATAGTCAGCCGTCCCTCTTCAGCGTCCGCGCTCAGCGTAATGGAGGGCAAATTGTAATCAGCCCTATGCATCGTTCCCACTCTTTCTGTTCTCTTAGCATCCGGAGGGGTATCTATGTTCAAATAAATTCAATAGATGGCGCTCCGATCAGGTAGGGCTGTTTTTGCATTGTTATGTGTAGCAAAAATACTAAAATTCATTTAAAACTTGATACTTTTCACAAAAATAAAAGAAGAGCATAGTTTTCAGTAACAATAAGCGCAGCTGTAATTATTAATAATAAAAAATTCATGGAAACATGTAATTTTTTATTAGGAAAATTTAATATAAAGATGAGTATTTTGAAAACTGTTTGAATTGTATTCATATTTTTCTATTTATTTTGCTAATGTAATTAATTAATTTTATAAACAATTTTAATGTTTACAAATTTTAAACATTTACTGATATTATTCAATTAATAGTGTTCAAAATAATATTCAAACCTTAATAGTTAGCCTTATAATATACTTTTTTATTATTTCATCTAGAAATTTCCTCTCTCTCTGAAAAATATATATTTATATATAATATATTTATAATAAATGATATATAAATTAATTAATTTGAAAATTGCATCAAAATAGTTGAGAATTGAAGAAGAACTATTTATTGACTATATTATTGAAGACACTGATAATTATTGGAAGGAATAATTTATTAATACATACAATTTTTTTCATATAAAAGCATTTGAATTTGAAGGCATACAATTTTTTTAAGTGAACGAATTGAAAATATTTCATTTCATTTTTATTATAAATCGCTTGATAAATTAAACTTAAAAATATATATAATATACAGAGTGCACAGTCTTCCTTTTTTCTTAGTTTCCCCTTTTTTCTTGAAATTCACCTTTTTTCCTCTATTCTCAAAAAACTTCCCCCTTTTCCCGTTTTCTCTTGGAATATACGAAATTTGAAAATACAATATTTGAATTACCCCCATAACAAAACAAAATATATTTAAATATAATTCTAATTAATTCTAATTCTATTCTGTCATATTGGAGATAAATTTATATTAATAAAATATAATAATGTATAAAATATTTATAATTTTAACATTGAAGGTTAATAGTTTTATTAACTTGAAATTATTAATATTATTATTATTTTAATAATCATTAATATTTTAATATTTTATTATATTAAATTAAAAATAACTTAATAAACCTTTTAGATTCATACTCTAATGATAGAAACAAGCATTTCTTTTTTATATTTAATAAAATATTTTTATTATTTAAAATATAAATAATTATATATATAGTTAATAATTAATAAATTAAATAAATTTATTTATTAAATTTAATATAAAAATAATATTAAAGAAGATTTTAAACTTTGAATTAAAAAATATTTTATTGAAGAATCATTAACATTTTTGTTTAAAAATAAAATTATTGGAATAAAAGATATTATTTTAACTTCAATTCTTATCCAGCAAAATATTAAAGAATTTACATTTAATCCTAATATAATACTAATAATTATTAAAGATATAAATAATAAAATATTGAAATTCATAATTAGTAATAGAATATTAAATATATTCTTGAATAAATTTACAATTTATTACTTAAATCAGACATAATACTATTTTTATTTTTATAATTTTGAATAATTTTTAGTGTAAATAAAAATTTTCCATTTACAATGAAAAGATAATATTATTATTAAAATTATAATAATGAATAACAAAATTTTTAAATATTCAACTAATCAAAATTATATATAATTAAAAAATGGAATATTCCAAATTCATCAACTGTAATGTAAAATTTAACGATTTTAAATTCAAAATATTTACTATTGGTTCAAAAATTATGACGAATTTGTTATGTTTACAGATTTTACTAGTGAACAATAATAAAAAAATTACGAAATTTAAAAACAAATTTTTTGCGCAGTAACAATTTTTTTTTAAATGTGTGAAAACATGTTTTTTTTATTCAGTCCTATGCACACACTTTAAAAAAAGGTTGAATATGTCGAACCTGAAATTTATGTATTCAGCTGAAACCAAAGAAGCATGTTATTATTTTGTATTCATGGGAAACATTTTTTTTCGTGGTGTATATATAACGTTCCAAAATCGCAAAAAAATGAAATCCAAAAAATCGTAAATCACGACAGAAGTTTTTTTTTCGAAAAAGCAAAATGATAAAATGTTTCCTTGGTTCCAGCTGAATAAATTTCAGGTTCGACATATTTACCTTTTTTTTTAAATGTGTGGAAGTTTTTTTGAGAATAGGGGTAAAAAGGGTAATTTCAAGAAAAATGGGAAACCAAGAAAAAAAGGAAGATCACTTTTTAATAAATTATTCCTTCCAATAATTATAAGTGTCTTCATGTTTTCATGAATTTTGTATTATTAATAATTACAGCTGGGCTTATTGTTACTGAAAACTATGCTTTTCTTTTATTTTTCTAAGAAGCATCAAGTTTTAAATGAATTTTAGTATTTTGGCTATACATAACAATGCAAAAACAGCCCTACCTGATCGGAGCGCCATCTATTGGATTTATTTGAATTACGATACCCCTCCGGATGCTAAGAGAACAGAAAGAGTGGGGGCGATGCATAGAGTTGATTACAATTTCACCTCCATTACGCTGAGCGCGGACGCTGGAGAGGAACGGCTGACCATTTAGACGCTTGATTTTGCATCACTGTCTCACGGGGATTCCTGTGAGAGCCAGTGGTGCAAGTCGGCTATGGTCAGACGTAGCACACAATGAGCAAACATGGCGAACGGTTATTTCAGCGTGGAGCGTCAATATTATAATTTCTTTCTCGAAATTTAAGAATTTTAAATTAGATTAAAATCAAATTCAAAATCCCATTTAACGTCCAATAATCAAGTTTCTGTACAGAATTCCTGAAAAAAAAATAAGAATTCAACGATCAAGTTTGGACAAATACAACAAAATGCTCCTATTGCAATTCCTAAAAACAAAAAAAAATTTGTTTCTTTGCACAAAAATAAAAAAGAGTTAAGAAAAATGAGGAGGCAACCAACCACATCCCCTTCCTTCTCTTTTTTATTTCTTTCGTCTTTTTTATTGGCACAACTGTGCACAGGCCATCTGTGCACGTCTACATTTTGACGTGCACAGTTGGGAGTCTCCCATCTGTGCACGTGAACAATCGCTAGGGTACCATCTGTGCACGTCTAAAATTCGACGTGCCCAGATGGTACCCTCCCAACTGTTCACGTCTTAAAGAATATAAACAGATTTTAAAATTGCAAGTCCAGGTGCACGCTACTCGGTGGGTTTCCTATCACCACTACGTAGCGCGTCCTCA
>CAKNYM010052811.1:434776-458669 GCA_932195095.1 Andricus curvator
ATGGTTTTCAGAAAAGGAGGTGGAAGGGATAAGGAAGGGGAGTGGAAGTGGAAGGGAAAGGCGGTGCAGGCGGTGAAAGAGTTTGTGTACCTGGGCTTCTTGTTTCGGAGGAATGGCGGAGTGGATGGTCACATAAAAGAGAGAGTGAGGAGGGCAAATGTGGTGATGAGGCAGGTGTGGGGGTTGGGAAAGAAGTTATTCGCGGATGATTTTGGAAGGAGAATGAAATTGTTTGACTCACTAGTGATGAGTGTGCTATTGTATGGAGTAGAGGTGTGGGGGTGGAAGGAAAGCGAAGAGGTAAATAGGATACAGGAGAGGTATGTAAAGTGGACACTGGGGTTGGCAAGGAACACGCCTAATTATATTGTCAGGAGGGAGACGGGGAGAACGAGTGTAGGGATTCTAGCGGGGAGTCGAGCGTGTAAATATGAGGAGAAATTTTTGGAAGAAGGGGGAAGTAAGCTGGTTAGGGAGTGTTGGTGGGAGAAGGAGAACAGGAGAGGGGGTGGGAAGATGGAGGTTGAAAGAGAAAGGTATTTTAGAACGAATGGACTGCATATTGATGAATTGAGAAGGATGCATGAGGAAGGAAGGAAGGTATATGAGTTGGTTAAGAAAAACAGCATGGAGAGAGAGAAGACAGCAGGGGAAGAGAGAATAAGAGAGACAAGGTTTAATGGGAACTACGTGTGGATTATGCCAAGGGCGAGAGCGCAATATTTGTGTGAGAAAGGAGAGAAAGGAAGTCAGGAGCTTATAGCGAGGATGAGATGTGGGTGCATGGAGGGTTTCAATAGGTTCTGGCTCGATAGGGAAAAGAGGATGTGTGAACTATGTGGGAAGGGGGAGGCAAGAGTGGAGCACTGGTTGGAGTAGTGCGTGGAGGTGGAAAGGAGTGGGATAAGCATGGAGGTATTGATGCATGAAAGGGGGGACAAAAGGGCAGTAGCATGGGTGAAGGGAGTATTGGGTAAGATGGAGAAGAAGAGAAGGAAGGAGGAAGAGGAATGGAGAAGGAAAGATTGTAAATAGAGGAGGAAGTAAATATAAGTAATTGTAAATATTGTAAATAGTAGATAAGTATTAGGTATTAGTCGCGGAGGCAGAGTTTGGTAATGCGAGGCAAGCAAGAAAGTAGGGACATGCGAGCGAGGCGAGGCAAAGCGAGGAAGGCAATGCGATAAGAGCGAGTGGCGTTAGATATAAGGTGTGGAAGGATGTTAGTTTTAAGGCTTAGTTGTAAGAAAATTCTGTAAAAAAAATGGAAGTGTAAGCAAGTCAATTTTTTAAGGCCAGCAGGCTAAAAAATAAACGTTTATCTATGAAATTTTCTCTAGTTTTTTTTCTACAGAGAAGCAGTGTCAGTTCATTCATTTCGGCAAAAAAAATTAGTCAAGTTGTTTGATAAATGTTTGTCATATTATTTGAAGGACGTTCAAGGTCATTTTGCAAAAAATGAGCTTTTTGTAAATTGTGATAATGAAAAAAAAGTGCTAATACTTACCTATTAGATGGTAGTTTATCGCCAACTAACTTTTCCTCTTTCTTTTCTAATAGGTAAATCCCAGGAAAAAGAAAAAATGTTGAATGACCATTTTCCGCAAAATGACCTTCAATAATAACCTTAAAGTAATATGACACGCAGTTATTAGACCTTTTGACTAATCCTTTTGCCGCAATGAATAAATTGACACTGTTTCTCGAAAAGGAACTAGAGAAAATTTATTTGAATCAACATTTTATTAAGGAAATTACCTTGAGCCAGCTTTGAATGTCATTAAATGTCTGAAAAAATCTGAGTGCAATATTGAATTGTAAACAACAAAATTCATACGCGCCAGAAATGAATAATCAATAAACAGCGTCAATTCAATTAGTAATGGCCATTTTTGTCCTAAAATGGCCTTGAACCACCTTTGATTGTTGTTTTGAAAATCTGAAAAAATCTGAGTGCAATATTAAAATTGTACAGAACACAATTTATACGCTCCAGAAATGAATAATCAATTAACGGCGTCAATTTAATTAGGAATGAGCATTTTTGCCCTAAAGTCATCATGTAGGAAGAAGGGGAGATTTTTATTGTTAGGTTATTGAGTGCAAAAATCAAAGACAAGGTAACTTTAAAAAAATTCTCGTCTCTAAATTCTTATTGAAAATTGGGTATTTATTATTTTTTTGTTTCTGCCCCGAAATGCAAAGAACATTTTTTGGAATGATCAAATTTTTCTACCCCCTTCACTCTCTTAGTAGTTTAGAGATCTGACAGTGACTACATAAATTTCTGTCTTTGTATTGTTATGATCATGTTTATGTTAATATTTTTTTATGGTTGCTCAGAATACTAAGGATCATCCTCCCGAAATATTTACGTTTTCTACACCCTGCACTCTCTTTTAATGTTAGATAAACGTTATTTTTTCAGCCTGCTGGCCTTATAAAAATTGGCTTGCTTACACTTCCATTTTTTCACAGAATTTTCTTAAAACTAACCCTTAAAAACTAACATCCATCCATACCTTATATCTATGACCGCACGCTCTTATCGCCTTGTCTTCCTCGCTTTGCCTCGACTCGCTTACATGTCCCTACTTTTCGCTTCACCTCGCATTGCCTCGCATTACCAAACTCTGCTTCCGCGGCTAATACCTAATACTTATCTACTATTTACAATATTTACAGATTACTTATATCTACTTCCTCGCCTATTGACAATCTTTACTTCTCCATTCCTCTTCCTCCTTCCTTCTCTTCTTCACCATCTTACTGAACACTCCCTTCACCCATGCTACTGCCCTTTTGTCCCCCCTTTCATGCATCAATACCTCCATGCTCATCCCACTCCTTTCCACCTCTACGCACTCCTCCAACCAGTGCTCCACTCTTGCATCCCCCTTCCCATACAGTTTACACATCCTCTCTTCCCTAGAGAGCCAGTACCTATTAAAACCCTCCATGCACCCACATCTCATCCTCGCTATAAGCTCCTGACTTCCTTTCTCTTCTTTCTCACATAAATATTGCGCTTTCGCCCTTGGCATAATCCACACATAGTTCCCGTTAAATCTTGACTCTCTCATTCTCTCTTCCCCTGCTGTCTTCTCTCTCTCCATGCCGTTTTTCTTAACCAACTCATATACCTCCCTTCCTTCCTCGTGCATCCTTCTAACTTTATTCATCTGCAGTCCATTCGTTCTAAAATACCTTTTCCTTTCAACCTCCATCTGCCCACCCCCTCTCCTTTTCTCCTTCTCCCACCAACACTCCCTAACCAGCTCAGTTCCCCCCTCTTCCAAAAATTTCTCCTCATATTTACACGCCCGACTCCCCACTAGAATCCCTAGACTCGTTCTCCCCGTCTACCTCCTGACAATATAATTAGGCGTATTCCTTGCCAACCGCAGTATCCACTTTACATACCTCTCCTCTGTCCTATTTACCTCTTCACTTTCCTCCCACCCCCACACCTCTACTCCATACAATAGCACACTGACCATTAGTGAGTCAAACAATTTTATTCTCCTTCCAAAATCATCTACGAATAACTTCTTTCCCAACCCCAACACCTGCCTCATCACCACATTTGCCCTCCTCACTCTCACTTTTATGTGACCATCCACTCCACCATTCCTCCGAAACAAGAAGCCCAGGTACACAAACTGTTTCACCTCCTGCACCGCCTTTCACTTCCACTTCCACTCCCCTCCCTTATCCCTTCCCCCTTCTTTTCTGAACACCATAACCTTGGACTTTTCTGCATTCAGCTCTAACCTGTTCTTATCTAGGTATCTTCTCAACCTCTTCAACATCTCCTTTAAGGCCTCCTCGCTTTTTTCCAGCAACACTATGTCAGCTGCATATGCTAGTGACCAAATTCTAACACCTACTATCCTGACTCCTCCTACCACCTTGGCCTCCAGCTTACTTTTCATATCCGCAATTGAAAGCCCTCCGGAATCCCCTCCCCTCCTCTCATCGTATCTTTGGTTTCTTCATTTATCTCCCTTACCCTCTCGGTCAGGCCTCTCTCCACTCCACTATCCTCCATCGCGTCCCACAACCTCCCCGTATCCACCGAAGGAAACCTCTTCTTCGCTAATTCTCTATCCACCACGTGCTGCAGAACGTAGATATTGTCAATAGTACTCCCATTAGCCCTAAAACCCGCCTGCGTCTCTGGCAATATTCCTTTCCCTTCGACATCCTTCCGCAGCCTCTCCGCCACCACCATCGCGTATACTTCATACGCCGTATTCATTAGCGTAATCCCTCTATAATTTTCCTGTCTACCTCTATCTCCTTTCTTATACAGTGGCACTATTAATCCTTCTCCCCACCCTCCTGGGAATCCCTCCCCCCATACTTTTTCACTTCCTCCTCCAGCCTCTCCCTAACCCCTTGTGTACTAAACAGCCATGCTTCGTTCTTTACCCCGTCCATCCCTGCTGCTTTTGACCTTCTTAACTTCCTTCTCTGCTTCTCTATCTCATCGTCATTCAATTCCTCCATCTCTGCCTCTCCCGTTCTTCTACTCCCACCATCCCTCTTCCTTGCAACTGAGCCCTGAAATGATTTTTTTTCAAACTCCCTCCACTCCTCACTCCCTATCTTCTTGCTCATCCCCACTCTACGCTTCCCAAACATATTGTTTATCTTCCAGACGTGCCCCTCTGTCTTAACATTTCCTAACTTCTCTTGCAGATCTTTTCCCTTTTCCTGTTCTTTCTTCTTACAAATCAATCTAAACCCCTTTCTCATTTATATTTACTTCTCTCTTTTAGCATCACCCTCTTCCCACTTCTTGTACTTCCTCTTCACCTTCCTTTTCATATTTTCACATTCCCTATCCCACCACGGCTTCACAATTCCTTTCTTCTTCTTTCTAAATACCTTCTTTTGCACACACCCTTTCACCTTCTCTTTCAGATCCTCCCATATCTCTTCCATCGACTCCCCTTCAAAGCCTACCTTTCCTAACTGCTCCTGATACTTCTCGATCGCCTCCCTCGTCCAGGTCACCCTCTCTCCTATCGAGACTTCTTCCCCACCTTGCCTTCCGCCACCGCCCCCTCTCATCCACAGTCTTAATGGCTGATGGCCTGTTTCCACCCTCCCCTCTACTGCGAATTTGTCCGTCTCCTTCCATCCTTGCATGTTCATGACCACATAGTCTATCACCGATACCCCCACCTTACTTACATATGTGCATTCTCCCTCTTCGTCCCCAGTTGCCATACCGTTCGCCACCTCCCAGCCTGTAGCCTCCATCCAGTCCCTTAGAATCTCTCCCTCCTTATGTATTGCCTTATCCTTCGATTTCCTTTCGTAGCTCTCCCCTTCCCTTCAAATTCTCTCTTTCCTTCCCATCCTCGCATTAAAGTCCCCACCCAGTACCACCATACCCTGCTCTCTTCCGCCTAGCAAGTTTTCCACCCTTTCTTTAATTCTTTCCATCCCATCCTTATTGTACACTGTCAAAAACTTATACGTTACCCCTCCTATCCTTACTTCCCTTATTTGCACTTCCTCCCCCTCTTCCTCTCCATGAACTTTTTCCTCTAATCCATCTCTAACCCCCGTTATAATTCCCCCACTTTCTTCTTCATTCTGACCTGGAGTCTCCACCTGTACCCCCTTGGCAGCTTTGGTTCTATTCTATCCCATTCCTTTCTTTCTACCCACATCTCTACCAGTCCCACAACATCAAATTCCTGGATATACCTCCAGAAGTCCTCATCCTTCTTCTTTACCCCTGCTACGTTCCAGTACAGCACCTTCACTACTCCTCTACCCTGCATTACCCTAGAAATGCCTAAGTATCTCGCAGAAGTACTATTTAGTATGAAAAAGAACCATTTTTTAACAATTACCATTATTATAAATAGTCTAATAAACCAATTGTATTTCTTCGGAGTATTGTTTTTCTCATAAAACAACTTTCAAATTAATTCTGAATCATAAATTAAAGGTCAGAACATCGGCATGTGTAATTTGATGATTGTGAATTCTCTTTTGTTGAAGCTCATTTGTCTTTAACGAACCCATTATCATAACGAATATCCTGTTTCGTGCTCAATTTTTTCAAAATGATTTTCTTACGATTAAAACAAAAACTACTCGCTCTATCAAAAAATAATGTATAGCAAATTTTTAGATATTTTTTGGATGAACAACCTTTGTTCTGTTTAATTTTTTCGTATTTTGTGTAGTTTTACCAAAAATTGTAGTCTTTAGATTCTTAGTGTTATTTTTGCAGAAGTAAACAAAAACCACACGTACTGTAAAAAATAATTCAGAACTTTAGAACTTTTTTGAACGAACAATTTTTTTTTCTTGAAATGTTCTGCCAAGAAAATGGAATTTTTCATTTTTAGGAGCGTTTTTTTAAATTAGAACAAAAAATATGTGTCTTGTCAGAAGAATTTTTTATACAGATGAAGTTTTTTTTTGCGTTTAAGTACCTTATGAAAATAAGTATTAATATAAATTATTTGTAAAAATTGGCGTAAATAATACACTGAATATTTATGTTCCTGATGTGTATGATTAGTATACTGCCACTAAAATTATAATTTCGTAATGTGGTCAAAAAATATTATTGTAAGATTACTCGAAAAATCAAGACTGAATTTAATTTTTGTTTTTTGCATGGTAAAGGGTATAACAAAATCTAAAATTATCAAGACCAAGAAAATTGATGAGGTATTTGAGTAAATAATGTAATAGATGATGCTAATAAAAAATTTGTATTATTTTTTCAGAGACGTCATCAGCTCTCCGTCCTCGTGAAAAGGGTGCATCATCTTCATCTGGAATACCTGTACGTAAAACGTCTGGACTTAGAATATCTGGTCTTGAGCGCATAGGTTTTTCAAAGGGTCCCAGAAGTAGGATGGGGTTCGTGCCACCTCCTCCACGAAAAGGACCCCTTCCTCTCGGCATGGTCCGGATTTATCATGGTGAAAAAGAGATTGGCATTGGCGTTGTAGCAACCCCATCTTGCACAGCAGCGAAGGCTCACTTGTTCAGAACCGAGTTTCCGGAAGACTCTATTAGTCGTTATCGAAATGGAGAGTACCATATTGAATACAGCGACCAAAATGGAGAGACCGTTAAGCGCCTCATAAAAACAGTATCGCAACATAAGGATTACATCAGGAAACAGGAAAGTCCTTGGGGGCCTAACGATGTTTGCCTGGCGTTCCATGATATCGGCCCGCAGAAGTCGCCAGCTTTCTCTAATCTGCTTGAGGAGTCGAAACTATTTACAGACGAACAAATGATGTGGATCCAAGACATGACAGGAGTAGTCTGATTTATAGTTCAAGTTTTCAGTTGATGCGTTGAATAAAGAATCATCAAAATATCATACGCTTCTTTTCATTTGTACTTACCTGTAAGTGAAGTTCGATCCTAATTGTATAAGAATATCCCCCTACTTCCGGTCAGTCCAGCCATGACTTTGAAAGTTAAATAAAAAAATATGGCGCGCGTTTGTTTCCTGTTCTGCGATACGCGAGCCTTGTCATTTATTCATATCCAATTAGAATTAGATGATGGGTATTTAACACAGAGTGGGTTTGATCTATTCGGAGGAGACGCTCATACAATTAGGATCGAACTTCACTTAAAGGAAAGTTCATTCAATCAGTAAATTGTATTTCGCGTCTCCTCCTCAAGGTCAAATGGTAGATGTTGAAAGCAACAAGAAATACGGCAACTTATTTTATTTGTTACGAGGCAGAAACAATAAAGATATTTGAGACTTTCATATAAAAACAGGAAAGTAAATCAAAAACTTCCCGGATCAAGATAAATTAAGTATGGGAATTCAATATAGCATTAGCGAATTGTAAGCTAATTTTGACGATAAATGGGAGTCATCTTCAAGATTCTTAGCAGTAGGAGCAGATGCATATTCCCGAATATGTGCAGAAAAAAATTATGTGTCAATTCCACTTTTTGTTGAGATATCCTTAACCCAGTGACTCAGAGTCTGCGATGAGACGTCTTGATAAGGTTTTCTGGCAGAGATCAACAATTTCCCAGTGGATTTTCGTAAAGACTTCGAACCTTCCAAGTAAGATTCAAGAACCGACGCAGAACAGAATTTCTTGTCTGGATAATATGGTAAAAGTAAAATCGGTTGCGACTAATTGCGACCCGAAGTTTTTATCTGATCTGTAATCCTAATTTCAAGTTTCCTGGATAAATATTTTTAAGTCTCCATTAGTCGGTTTGAAAAAAAAATAAATTAGAACCACTTGCGGCTTCCAGGTGTGTCCGTATCTGGGGCGAGCTAGTCTTAATCTCGAAATTCCTTTAAAAAACCTTTGTATTTTCCCATCATTGGTGGTTCGAGAATCTGCAATCAAGGATAACGCAGACCTAGTACAGTTGATTGTCCTATTCAAAGAGCCTATTTCGTACTCTTGGGTGAGAAACTGGAAAATCTCAGGAACTTCTGGGTTTTAATGATTTATAAAGTTGCGTAGAGAATAGGTCCACCATTTCTTAAGAGACACATCATAGTTCTTCATCCATGAGTTTTTTATAAAAGCCACAGATATTTTAGGTGATGTTCCTGGAATTACTTTTTCCCTTAATGCTAGCCAGAGAACCTCCCTACCACCAGGGTAAGGTGTTTCCAAAGTGAATCCGGTTTCCTATTACAAGAAAGTAGGAGATTCAATTTGGACTTAGAATAAATTGGTTCCTGGATCAGCATTGATTGCAAAACAAGGTACCAGGGCTCAGAAGACCAGTCTGGAATAATGACAATATCCTTAGATTCTTCAGATTTTATTTTGTTGAGGACCTTCAAAATAATTGCGAAAGGTGGGAAAGCATGAAAAAGTTTTCTTTCCAAGACAACGTAAAAGCATCTGCTGCTACAGAACTGGGAGCCTTTTTCCACGATACAGAAGGCACACGTCTTATTTAAATGAACATGCTAAATTCCTCCCATTTCATTAATGTAACAGATAGCTATTGTATTATCCATTATCAATAGAACATCACAAGAATTTGAAAGGAAATTACTACGTATGAGGCTTATTTAATCTAAGTTACGATACTTGTTATGAGCTAAATCTAATTTAAATCATGCAAGTGAAGAATGCAGAGAATTTACTTTAAAACTAAGAAGTCGTGGTTCGCGATCATGTCGGTTTTAATAATCCATTATTCCCCAGCTCCCAGTTGAAATTGTATTCTTGATCGCCAAGAGCTTCTTCTGCATTGACCTGGCGCTCCTCCTCAGAACCTGAATCCTTGATTTAAAATAATAGTCTGTCGTGTTCAGCCTGCTCCTCCAGATCATCTGGTTCGTCTTCATGATCATCGACATACTTTTAAAGCAGGCAGGCATGATAGCTTCCCGGCAACCATCCTTCTGGCGATGCCAGCTTGAAAATCTTGGGTGAAATTACTTTCACCACAATAAAAGTGCCAATGAACTCTGGAACCAGCTTAGCCGACACGACTTCCTTTCTTTGACAGAAATTGATTCTGTTTCTTCATTTAAACACCGATCTTGAATTGTTGGTCACGGTAGTTCTGGTGGTAATATTTGGCTTGTCTCACGGAAGCCTCATCTTGAAATTTACTCATAAACTCCCTCAAGTTTTCTAATCGTGCCATCCGAGTTATCCATAGTTGCAGGGTGGCTGGCGGCAACTCAGCCTCTCACCTTCTTAGACTGCGAATACTTTTTCGTGGACGGGGGAGAGAATCGGTGGAGTCACTCAGTTGGTACTATGAGGTGCGTACTGTAGGCAAATTGGAACACTTTCAGGTGGAGTTCCAAATTTTCGATGATCTTGGTCAATAAATGACCTGATCATTGTCTTAAGAACCCTGTTGGTTCTCTCCGCAGAATTAGCTTGCGGATGATGAAGCGGATCGAACGAACGGTGAATACTGAACTCGCTTGCCAGTTCGATCACCGCGTTATTATTGAATTTGGTGCCTCTATCTGAGTGAAGCACCTCAGGTGTTCCCCACCTAGTCACGATTATTTAAAGAAAAGCTTCATTAATGCTCTCCGCATTAGCGTATCTCAGAGATGCCAGGTCTATCAAATGGAGAATAGATCCTGGAATACCAATGAATATTCATGGCCCGTCTTATTCCGAGGAAAGAGCCCCAGGGCATCCGTAGCGACTACGTTCCATGACTCCTGGACGATCATCCGAGCCATCAGCCCTTACGAATGTGCTTGTTTAGGTTTATCAAGCTGTTATTCCTCACAAATCCTAACGAGAGCCGTGATGTCCTTGAACATACCAGGCCAATAATAGCTGATTGCCGCGCGATGGTATGCCTAATCCCTACCTAAATGGCCGGCTTCAGACATGCAGTGCACTTTGTGCACTAAGTCTGACTGGAGTTTTTCAGAACAACCAGTTTCCCAGCTTCATATTCCTCAATGAGGTCTTCCAGAAGCGGATTGTTCCAGTACCTTAAGAGCTCTCCGCTTACCACCTTCCAGCCATGGTACTTTCCGGGTGACTTCAGCAATCCCTCACACCGTCCGGCGTACCACTCATCCTCGACAGCCATAATGGCATCATCACGGTGGATTTCTCCATCCTTGAACGAACGGGATAGTGCATCCGGCATCTGGTGCATCGATCCCTTTTGATGGGGAATTGCGAAGCTATATTCTAGGAGATCCAATCCCCAGCGTAATATTAAAACTTTTTGATGGCACAGACTACGGCCGGGCACCCTTTTTCAGTTGTTAAGTAGTTCCGCTCAAGCAGAGACATCACGTGACTAGCATCTGTGATCAAACGCTCTTACTTGTCTTGAATTTGGGTGATGATTACCCCGAAATCATAATCACTTGCGTCAGTTTGCACGCAGAATGGTAAATTGAAATCGGGGTACGCCAGGTGAAACGCGGGCGGTTTTTAGAGGCAGGAAAGCCTCTTCTTGCTTATCTCCCTAAAAGAAATTGTAATTTGTCTAGGTTAGACGCGTAAGTGGCTCACAGATTCTAGCGTAGTCCTTGCTGAATAGCATACATCATCACACAGCTCCTACGAAACGTCTGACTTGTTTGACTTTTCTGGGCCGAGGATAATTACGTCTGGGGCGGACCTCCTCATCTTCTACTAACAACCCATCTTTATTCACCTTGAATCCCATAAACTTTACTTCAGATTGACAAAATTTGCACTCGTCTGGGCTGAGCGTCAGCCCCGCTTCATTTAAGCGCCCAATTGTCTGCTCCAACTAGTTCAAGTGCTCTTCAAAGGTTCCAGATACGACAACTACGTCTTCAAAGTACGCAAATACGTGTGGTCTCATCTCAGGTGTGATGACTTTGTCCAACAACCGTTGAACGGCTGCTGGAGCCCCGGAGAGGCCAAATGGCATGCATTTGAACTGGTACAACCTTTTCCTGGAATAGTAAAAGCCGTGATTGGTTTACTATCTTCACTAAGAAGGATCTCGTGGTGAGCCTTGTTCAAATCTAAGGTGGAGATGGATCGAGCGGAATGTAAACGGTCCAAGATTTCCGTCAAATACGGAAACGGATACGAATTTTTCTTCAAAATCTCATTAAGCTGTCGAAAATCAATACACAGAGGGTAATTACCATCCGACTTATGGGCCATTACCACCGAGCTGCACCACTTGCACCTCGAGGACTCAAGCAAATCATGCTCTTTCAATAAATTCGCTTCTCCGATTAACGCGTCACACACTTCAGGTGACATGCTATGATTCCTCTGACGAATCGTAGGGTTCCTTTGCGTAACTTATCGGGGTCCAGCTTCATTATACCCTTCAAATACTGATCTCACCTAACTTTCTCTGCTTCATTCAGCAATGCAATGCCTTTACAAGTGTCGATATTATTCTCGCCCATGGGACCAAACGCAACTTTAATGATCGGCTCGTCAGCCAGCAACAACTGCTCTTCACGCAAATCTAGAACAAAAACAAACTTTTTGGCTACATCCATGCCTAGTATGCAAGTATCAGTTAGCCCAGGTATGATTTTGAAATTAATTGAATGAGTGGATCCTGAAAAGGCCACCAGCAGTACGCCTCACCAATGAGAGCTTCCATGGTACCGTTAGCCATCATGACAGCGCCTGCCTTTGAGTGATCGATGTTATAACCACCGGAATCGACTATCTGTACCCCCTTTCTCAATACTGACTTAGGGTCTCAAATTGGTACCAATGTCTGATAGAAGAAAAGGGATAGGCAACACATTTAAAAAAAAATTTTTAATGCAACAAAAAAAACCAACAATAAAATACAGAAAGAAAGAAAACATACACTTTAAATACCAAAGTTCAACCTTCGCGTTGTGAAATGCGGAAGTAGGCAATACCGTTTTGATTCAGAATTCATCTCTTCTGATTAAAAATTTCACTATCTGGTTGGAAGTTGAACTACTTTGTTAAATATTTATCTTATTGGTTAAAGATTCAACTGTTTCGTTCAAAATTAATTTCCCTAACGGAAAATTCAACTATTCCATTATTGTTAAAAATTGGCATTCCCCTTTCTTCAACTAATTTTTTGATCTATAATTGAAACAAAACGAAAATTTCTATATTCTTTTTGAGACAATTTGTTTGCTAACAATAACAACTAAGTTGAGAAATTGTTTTTTCTCTCTGACGTCATTCAGACGAAAGAAGGATATTGAACAGATGTTGAGCAATTAGAAACAAGCGTTATCCAAAAGTACTCAAGGTTATTTTTTGAATCATATGTAATGATACTCTTATATTCGTACAATTTATTTTTTCATATAACGAATAAGATTCTTATCTGCTTCAATCTGAGTTATTTCAAGATATACATTTTTTGTAAGCCTAAGGACTCAAGCTGATAGTTTAATTCTCTGCGCAGTTCATATTATCATAATGTAAATGTTTCAATTAATACGGCTTCTAATTTCAAGTATTTAAAGTTAAAATTGTCTAATTGATTCTACCTTATAATGTGGGCAACCAAAAATATTTGCAAAAAAACTCATTTCTCTGCTTTTCAGAAATTTGACTTTTGGTAATCAAATAGTTGAATATTCAACCAAATTGTTGAATTTTCAGTTACAACAATTAATTTATTACGTAGAAAAATAATATAAGAAAAAAGATTTAACTCGGTGTTTTTGTTCCAAAATTTACCTCTTTTGGGAAAAAAATATCTTTTTTTTTTCTCGAAAATTCAACTACTTTGGTAGAAGATAAATCTGATTTGGTTTACGATTCAGCTATTTTGTTAAGCATTCGTCCTTTTTGGTTGAAAATTCAACTGTTTAGTTGAAAGTGGAACTAAGTTCAAAATTAATTTTTTTTTGGTTGATGATTCATCATTTGAGTTGAAACATCTTTTTTTTTCTTCAAAATTTAATTATTTTGATCAAATTTTTTGAAAATTATTTTTCTAACTAAAAATTTAACTATTTCCTGTTTGGCTGAACATTTATCTTTATTAGTCAAAAATTCAATCTTCAATTTCATTTTAATTCAATCTTTTTTTGATAAATTTAATCTTTTTGGTAAAAAATTCATTTTTTTGGTTGAAATTTCATCTGTTTGGTTGATAATTTATTTTATTTTGTTAACAACTTATTTCTCTAACTTAAGACTAAGCTATTCTATTTCTTGTTGAAAATTTATCTTTTTCAGTTGAAAATCCATTTATTTATTCTTTGGTTAAAAATTGAACAAATTTCGTTTTTTTGTTGAAAATTAACTTTTTCAACCATAAATTTAACTATTCCATTTTTCATCGAAATATTTTGATTTCTGATAGAAAGTTTATTTTTTTGGTAGAAAATTCATATTTTTGGTTGAAAATTTAACTATATCGTTAAAAATTTATTTTAATTGGTTAAAATCTTATTTCTATAACTTAAAATTAAAATATTCTATTTTTCGTTGAAAATTTATCTTTTTTAGTCTAAAATTTGTCTTTTTTGTGGATAATTGTGAATGCATCGTTTTAGTTTAACGTTCATTTCTTTAGTTGAAAATTTAACAAATTTGGTTCACATTTCTTTTTTTTTTTGTTGAAAATGTTTTTTTTTATTAAAAATTTAGCTATTTAATTTATGCTACAAAATTATTTTGGTAGAAAATGCATATTTTTGGGTTTCAAATTCAACTCAACACTTTTTATGAGATATTTTTTCTTTATTGATTGAAGAATTTTTCTTGTTACAGAAATTAGAAAATTTTGTGTATCAATTATAACGCTTTTTCTTTAAAATTAATTTTTTTTATCAAAAATTTATACGTTTCGTTGAAAATTGAACTGAAAATTTGAAATGAAATTAGTTAGCAAATGTATTTGCTTCCTCATAAAGGAACTATTAATTACTTTTTTCAATAATGGACAACCCAAAGTCTTCATTTTGATCAATAAAAAAATTGAAATTTACAAAAAATACAAAATTACAAAATAATACAACAAATTTTTTAAATACAAAGACAAATCGGACAAATAAAATTTTGTATTCGAAATTATAATTTTTCGAGCTGGAAAAGGGAAAGGAAAAGTTCTGTCGCACCCTATCCCTTTCCCAGCTTCATGATTTCTTTACAAATATTGTCAGAATTATTCTATTTGAAAATTTATGATCAAAAACTCTTTTCTATTCATGCGTCAACTTTGAATTACGTCGATGGAAAAAGTTTTTCTGTATGAAACAGATGATTCAAATATCATAAATGAGCATAACTTCCTTAATCTTCAATGAAGTGTATTAATATTATAGATCAATCGATTTGCCTTGAATCAAGGAATCTTTTCCGTTCTTGCATCAATTTTGAATTATGTTAGTGAAAAAAGTTTTACTATAAAAAACCCTGTTTCCAAATATTATGTATTACCATAGGTTCCTTACTCTTCAATAAAATGTATCAATCATCAATGTTATATTTCAATAGATTCAACTTGAATGAGCACAACTTTTCTATTCTTGCATCAACTTTAAATTATGAGATTGAGAGAATTTTTACTATGAAAATCGATTTTAAAAAGATATAAATTACGATAACTTCACTACTCTCGAATAAAACGTACTATGAATGTAGGACAATCGATTCGTCTCAAACCAAGGAGTCTTTTATGTTTTTGCATCAACTTTGAATTATGTTGAAGAAAAAAGTTTCACTATAGAAAACCGTATTTTCAAATATAATGCATTACCATAGCTTCCTTAATCTTTAATAGAATGTTGTATTAATAATGTAAATGTAATAATGTATTATAGGTCAATCGATTCTTCTCGAATCAACACATCTTTTCTGTTCTTGCATCAACTTTGAATTATGATAATGAAAAAAGTTTTATTATAAAAAACCGATTTTCAAAATATATAAATTACCATAACTTCCCTACTCTTCAATAAAATGTAACCATATTATAGGTCAATCGATTCGTCTCGAACTAAGGAATTTTTTATATTTTTGTATCAACTTTTAATTATGCTAATGAAAAAAGTTTTACTATGTAAAACCGATTTTTGATATATTATTGTGTGCCAAAAAAATTCAACAAATATTTTTAGAAATCCTTCCGTCAGTTTCAAGATATTAGTGGTGAAAATAAGCCCTTCAAATTTCATCAATGTATCTGCAACCGTTTTCAAGTTATCGTGTTCACAAAAAAGTGTGATATCCATACACACACACACATCCACACATATATCCACGCACACATCCAAACACACATTCACACATATATCCACGCACACATCCAAACACACGTTCACACATATATCCACGTACACATCAAAACACACATTCACACATATATCCACGCACACATCCAAACACACGTTCACACATATATCCACGTACACATCAAAACACACATTCACACACACACATCCGGACGATTGCTTAGAACATTGTATTAGACATTTTCAAATTGAAGAAGGTTTAATTGAATGGATTTAAAAATGTTGGAAAATGTTACCATTAGAAAGCTTCCTCTATGGGGAAGAAACAAACCTACGTTCAATTGTTAAAAAAAATCTTAATAATTTCGCATCATAAATTTGCAAATAGAATAATTCTGACAATTTTTTTAAAGAAATCATAAAGCTGGGAAAGGGCTAGAGTGCGAGCTGGAAAAGAGAAGGGAAAAGTTCTGTCGCACCCTATCCTTTTTCCAGCTTTATGATTTCTTTAAAAAAATTGTCAGAATTATTCTATTTGCGAAGTTATGATGAAAAAGTTTTTTCTATTCATGCGTCAACTTTCAATGATGTCAAAGAAAAAAGTTTTTCTGTTTGAATACGGATGATTCAAGTATCATAAATGAGCATAACTTCCTCAATATTCAATAAAGTGCATTAATATTGTAGATCAATCGATTTGCCCCCAATCAAGGCATCTTGTATGTTCTTGCATCAACTTTCAATTATGTTGAATAAAAAAGTTTTACTATAAAAAACCGTATTTTCAAATATTATGCATTAACCCAGCTTCCCTACTCTTTGATAAAATGTATTATTGTTATAGGTCAATCGATTCGTCTCGAATCAACACATCTTTTCTGTTCTAGCATCAACTTTGAATGATGGTAATGAAGAAAGCTTTACTATAAAAAACCGAGTTTTAAAATGTTTTTGAGTGCTAAAAAAATGCAATAAAAATTTTTAGAAATCCTCTGGTCAGTTTCAAGATATTGGTGGGGAAAATAAGCCTTCCAAATTTCATTAACTTATCTGCAACCATTTTCAAGTTATCGCGTTCACAAAAAAGTGTGACATCCACACACACATCGCCATACACATCCACACTACACACACATCCGGACAAGTGCTTAGAACATTGTATTAGACATTTTTAAATTGAGGAAGCTTTAATTGAATGAATTGAAAATGTTTGGACAATGTTACCGTTACAAACCTTCCCCTACGAGGAAGAAACAAACCTACGATCCAAGAAAGTTCTAATACTTGGAATGTTTCGAATTTGTAGTTACCTATTCAATATTCAATCTTCGTACCATAGGTTTCCTCAGTTTAATTTTAAAGTCAATAAGCCATTTTTTCTGATATGCGTCGTATACTTTAAGTTTCTCATTCTTGTGCAAACATCGTTTGTAATGTCGACAAACCTATTCTTAAATATCCCCACCAAGCGAGAAATTTTACTATAAATACGGGTTCGATTTTTTAGCACCATCATGAAGTTTCATTCTTTGGCTGTATACTTTCTGACGAAAATGGGGATCAAATTTTGCTTGAACCTCCTAATAGTCTCTGTGGTTTTGTGGCAAGGAATTGCGGTTGCATCGGAAGAAAATAAAGGTAAGTGGATTGGAATTCTGTTCAGATGAAATCTTTCAGAAAAAAATATAGAAAGATCACATATATATTATGAAAAATATGGCAATAATTGATGATGGCGTTTGTAACGTTCACAAACGATATTATGATGATTTTCCAGGAGGGACAAAACACGTTATAATAAATCACATTTTTAATTAAAACCAGACTGTAATCCCATTTATAAAGAAAAAATGCAGATTGAGACGTCCGTTTGTAGTATTACAGCATTTGAGATTAAAGACCTGATTCAATAAAATGATAGTTTTGTGGTAGCATATTGTACAGTTATGCTCACATGCGTGGCACACAATAGATAAGAAGCGTGACGTGACTTCAAATCATTCATCAGGGTCAGAATGTGTAAAGTCATCTGATTGGACTTTTATTGACTTTAATATGTATGCAAATCTTTTTTCATGTACTTCAGGACTATTACATATTAATCTTGGAAATTTCTTTCACAATCGAGGGGTTCCAGTACAGAATTAGGTAACCAAAATTTTGATCAAAAATGGATTTATTGCACAAAAAAGTCTTAAAAATTCAAATACACTTTTTTATAGAAGAATTTTTGTCGAAATATCATATCATGATCAATAAAAACCGTTTGAAATTAAATTATTATTCAGATATAAAACAATGCTTTACTTTGTTCCGTTTATTTAAAATGTGTATTGAGGTTGTGGATGTTTTTTCGCAAATGTTAGTAAATCAAGATCAAGGATCGATTATCGATTTATAAAACTAGAATACATCTTTCCCTAGGAAGTTAGATTCAAAACTGAAGAGGAAGAAAACCTGGCTATTTTGTCAAGGTGCCGTCCTTCTAAGAAGTAAACCTGTTAATCCAGGTATTCGGAATAAATCTTCTCGGCGGAAGGTGCATTCAGAACTGAAATTTTATTGATCTTGACCGTTTTTCCAACGTTTTGTCCTTCTAAAAAGTAAACCTGGTGCCTTCAGAACTAAACTTTTATTCATCCTAACCAGTTTTCCAAGGACGTTGTTTCCAGAACTGAAGTAGAAGGCACCTTTGAAGTGGAAAGGTCAAGGAAGACGTATTTCTAGCACCTATACTACGATCAAGTTTACTTCTTAGAATTACAAGACCCTTGAAAACCCAAGAATTTGTCTTAAATTTCAGTTATGAACACAGCTTCCTCGAGAAAGATGTATTTTGAACACCTCGACTACCAAGTTCACTTCTCAGAATGACGAGACCTTCAAAAAATCGATCAGCGTCGTGGTTCACTACGTGGTTTACTTTTAAGAATGACGAGACCTTCAAAAACCAATGAGGGTGTCTCAAATTTCCGTTATGAACAGAGATTCCTTGAGGAAGATATATTTTAAACACCTGGACGACCAGGTATACTTCCAGAATGACGACACCATGTTCGAAATCCGGTCAGGGTATTTCAAATTTTAGTTACAAGCACAACTTCCTCGAGAAATATGTATTTTAAACACCTAGACTACGTGGTTTACCTTCAAGAATTACGAGACCTTGAAAAACCAATGCGGGTGTCTTGAAATTCCGTTATGAACAGAAATTCCTGGAGGAAGATGTATTTGAAACATATGGACTACCAGGTTTACTTCTTAGAATGACGAGACCTTCATAAAACCGATCAGCGTGTTTTAAATTTCAGTTACGAACACAACTTCGTCGAGGAATATGTATTTTAAGCACCTAGGCTACGTGGTTTACCTTTAAGAATTACGAGACCTTGAAAACCCAATGCGGGTGGCTTAAATTTCCGTTATGAACACAAATTCCTCGAGGAATATGTATTTTAAACACCTAGACTACGTGGTTCACTTTTTATAATAGCGAGACCTTGAAAGAGAGAAGAGCGTACTTAAATTTCAGTTATGAACACAACTTCCTCGAGGAAGATATATTTTGAACACCTGGACTATTATTAACGCCACCAATTACTTTTTTATTATTTTATTAATTATTTCCTAACTCTAAAAAAACTATGTGTTCAGAATAATATTCAACCAGACAGCTTTCTTTCTCGGTTTACTTTCGGAAACCCACTCTTGTCATTCTGATTTGCATACTGATGCGAGTACGCCCTGAAGTTGTGCTCCTTAATTTTTATTGATCTTCTAAAGCGAATCATATTAAGTTGAAATCCAAGATTTAAATAGCTGGAACAATTTGATACGGTTGAGCGAATGATGAAGTGATGAGAGCGGAAGTGAATGAAACGAAAATGTTTCAATCGCTTCCTAAACCTGGTTTGGAAACCTATGCAATTTTAATTTCGAAATTCTCGGTCAATTTTATCGTAACTGGCTAATTTTTTTATATCAATCTTTGTTTGCCCATATTTGAAAACTTTATATCTCAAACGCATGATTTTATTTTATTTTGAAACTGAAAATTGAATTTTGGATCACAACCTACAGTTAAGCCTGGTCCAATTTTAAGTTAGTGTCTCTTTGAAATTATCAACTTCCATATCTATTTCCTCGAACTTGGATAAATTTTTGATCAAACTTTTATGGCTTCAATTCAACAATACCTTGGCTCGGGAGTTGGTTATATAGTTCTGTACTGCCACACTTCAATTGAACTAGACTTTTTGAAAAATCCGCTTTTGAAATTTTTTCCGGGACCGAATAAAATTCGTTTTTCATTAAAAAAAAAAAAAATGAAATTTAGAGGTTCCGCAAGGTCCATGAAGTAGGTCCATAAATCTTGCACCTCCACAATTCAAAATCAAAAATTTCTTTGTATCAGAATTTGGGGCTTCTTTTGGGCTATTTTTTATTAGTAATTGGCACTTTCATCAAATACGTCCATTAGCCACTTGATACTTCCTTTAAGATCAACTAACCGAGTGAAGGTCTCTGCGGCTACGTGGTTCCTGGTCCACGAACCTCATTCCCCTGAAGCCTGGGAGGTGGGGGGTATTTTCTGATGAGAACCTTCAGGCTCTAACCCTTATCGCTAATTTAAATTTGGTTTTTGCATGGTAAAGGTAAAATAACCAAATCTATGATTATTAATCCTTTTTGCAGACGCATCATCAGCTCTTCTTCTTCGTCAAAAGCGTGCGTCTTCTTCATCCGGAGATATTCCCGTGCATTCGTCGCCGGAGCGTCAATTGGAATCGCCGATTAAAAATATAAATCGAGGTTTGATTGAACATTACATCTGTACGAGAAAGAAATTATAATATTCACGCTCCACGTTGATATGACCATTCCTGATCTTTGCTCGTTGTGTGCCACGCCTAGTGGGGCAAAAAAAAAAACGTCCGTGGACAAATTGATTTTCAGAAGACAATTATTGTCCGATTTTAACTTTTTATTTAATGAAAGCTAATAAAATTTCGCATTGAACTATCAAGGCCGATTTTTAAATTTTTGTTTATTTAATAACAAAGATGAAAAATTTTTTTTTTTGACTTTCTAAGTATACCGGTTTTTAAAAACTGCTTTAATTCATTTAAAAATGCCTACAAAACTGAAAGCAACTATCCAAAAAAGATGTACAATAGCAATGCAAATGTTAAAAAATTGATTGAATTTGTTATGAACAAATAAGTGAATGAAAATGGTTTCGTGGGGATTGGCGGCGATTCGGTCACTTTATTCGCACTAAATTTGAACAATTTATGGAAAAAAAATTTTCAGTTGAATAAATGAAAGTTAATAAATAATTTGTTATTTAGAAAGCAATTTTTATAAACAAATGTCCATATCAGGTATTTTTGATGGAATGAATAAAGCTTTTTCTATCGAATCGATATATATTACCTGGAAATAAAAATAGTGGATCGTTATCGAACTATCAAAAAAGTTCAAAAATGTGTTATTAACAGTTGATTACAGTGAATTTGTTATTTAAGGTAGTTTAAACAACTATTAACTTTAATTTGGTGACCAAATATGATACTTAGGTTTCATTTCCAAGTAATATATAATCGATTCCATAGAAAAAACTTTATTTATTCCATCAAAGATACCTGATTTGTATATTTGTTTATGAAAATTTCCTTTAAAATAACAAATTAGTGATTAACTCTTATTGATTCAATCAAAAAACTTTTTTTTAATAATGAATTGTTCAAATTTAGTGCGAATCAAGTGACAAATCGCCGCCAATCTCCACGAAACCATTTTCATTCACTTATTTGTTTATAACAAATTCAATACATTTTTTAGCATTTGAATTACTATTGAACATCTTTTTTTGATAGCTGCTTTCAGTTTTCTAGGTATTTTTGACTGAATCAAAGCATTTTTTTTAAACAGGTATACTTCAAAAGTCCAAATTTTGTTTCATTTTTGTTACTAAAGAAACAAAAAAATTAACAAAAATTTTGTAATCGGTCATGACAGTTCGATGCGAAACTTTATTAGCTTTTATAAAAAAAAACAAGTTAAACTCGGGTAATAACTGTCTTCTGAAAATCAATTTGTCCACGGGCGTTTTTTTTTTGCCCCACTGTGCGCCTGACCATAGCGGACTTGCACCACTTGCACTCAGAGGAAACCTCGTTCTATCAAAAAATAATTCACAGCAAATTTGTAGATATTTTTTCAATGAACAATTTTTTTCTGTTTACTTTCTTCCTATTTCGTGTAATTTCACCAAAAATTGTACTCTTTAGATTCTTAGTGCTATTTTTCACCAATTAAATAAAAAATATGCGTCTTATGAAAAAATAATTCACAACATATTTGTAGATCCTTTTTGGATGAACAATTTTTTTCCTGCACAGTTTTGCCGAAAAATGGACTTTTTTATTTGTAATAGCGTTTTTCAAAATAAAAACGAAAAATAAGTGTCTTAACAAAAAGATATTTTTAAGAAAATTTGTTCATCTCTTTAGCATCAAAAATATTTTACAAATATTCAATGTTTATATTTCTTTCAGCTACCTATTATAACTTAGGATTTCGTCTAAAGTTTTTTGATGAGAAAAGCAATACTTCAAAAAAATACAATTTGTATTTTTACTACTAGAATAATGTTCGTAAAATGCCAAATTTTGACGTTCTGTTTGTTTTAATAATAATTTCTACGCGGTGAAATTAAAAAACCTGGCCCGTAGTTTTTCTGAAAAAATTGAAAAACGTACTTTCATACGAATATTAGACTTCGAGGACAACAACTAGCGTTCTGCAAACGCTAACCCACACACCCTCGCCGTACCGAGATCCACACCTTCATTGTCAAAGAGGGCCATCCTTAGGCACGTCCATGTGAATAATTGATTTAAAAAACATTTCAAAAAGTACCGTTCTTAGCCTGAATTTTACATAAAACTGCTACTTTGCATTTTTGGAGCATATTCAGGACACAATACATGTGGCTTGGGCTGGAGGAAGGGGGGGGGGGCAAATTTAAAATTCATCGAGTGCATATTATTCTCCAAACCTTCCTTAACAGTGAAATGAACAAGTATCCAAGAATGGCCCTCCAAAACGAAGAAGGTGTGGATCTCGGGACGATGAGGGTGCGTGGGTTAGCAGTCAACAGAAGTATTGCAAAGAATGTTAAGCAAAGTGTATATAGAACTGCAAAATATGTGGAAATTAGGAGAATGTTGTACAGAAAAATATTTGGTCATTGTGAGAAGTTTCGAGAATATTTTAGACCACTATTTTCATTGCAAATTATGAAAGAGTCACTTTGACGCCTCCACTCAATATGAGTCTATGGGGCGACGGCATCCTGTATGAGACTATTTCCTATGCTTATATCAACGGCTTATGACTTATGGCCAACGGCCATACCACGCTGAAAACCCCAGTTCTCGTCAGATCACTGTAGTTAAGCAGCGTTGGACGCGGTTAGTACTTGGATGGGTGACTATTCAAGAATACTGAGTGCTGTTGGAAGATCGTGGGTGTGGTGAGCCCACACTTGTAGTTATTTATGAGTACAAGAAAACTATCCACCTAGAAACACTACTCGAATCGGGTAGTGTCAAGCCTACCCTGAAAGGGAAATGGCTTAATGGTATACATACACAGCGCATAGTGCCATACACGGCGCTATCAGCACATAGACTCATATTGAATGGAGGCGTCGGCTTGTCGATTATCAAAAACAATCCAAAATATACGCAATAAACTGGAAAACCATGAAAGTGATCTGGAAGGTTGGAAGACTGAACTCTTCAGGAAAGGTTTTTCTTTTTGTAACGTACAGATAGGACCAAGTCCGGTTGGATAAGGCTCAAGGGCAATTTTCACATACTCATCTTTTTTTTGACTCACTTTTGCGGATCCATCATCAATTTTTACATAACTTGATTCATATCTGTCTACTCTCATGTTCCTCTACACGTTGGCTCACCGCTCTCCCGGTTTTTCCAATATAGACTTTGCCACAAGAGCAAGGGATTTAATATACTCCCGGATCACTGAAAGGTATCACTGAGAGGACCTAGTCCTAGGTCCTTTGGTTTTTAAATGGTAAAGGGTATATTAAAATCTAAGATTATCAAGACTAAGAAAATTGAAAAGGTGTTGGAGTAGATAATGTAATTGTTAAGATCCGTGGTATTAAAGTGAGGTGGCAGCAATAAATAAACA
>CAKNYM010052811.1:471763-493671 GCA_932195095.1 Andricus curvator
CAAAAATTGAACCTCAAACGCACAAACCTCAAATCCACAAACATAAAGCCCCCAAGCCGATAAACCTACAAACTTCCAATTCACAAATCCATAAACCTAAAACCCAAACCCACAAACCACAAACACATAAACCTGAAACCACACAGTCACAAGCCCACAAACAGCAAACCCAAAAACCTCCAACCCACAAACTTACAAACCTCAAACCAACAAACCTCAAATCCCCAAACCCGCAAACCCACAAACCTCAAACCCGCAAACCTTAAACCCAAAAAAATTAAACCTCAAACGCGTAAACCCACAAACCTCAAACCCAAAAACCTCAAACCCACAAACCTCAAACTCACGAACTTCAAACCCACAAAAATTATACCTCAAACCCACAAATCTCAAACACATAAACCTAAAACCACAAATACACAAACCTCAAACCCACAAACATCAAACCCCATGTTCATAAAACTCAACATGTAAGTACATCATACCGAATAGTCCACAAACCCACCAACCTTAAGCGTTTAGGGTTTATGGGTTTAGGGGTTATGGGTTTAAGGTTTATGGGTTTTAGGTTTAGGGTTTATGGGTTTATGGATTTATGGGTTTAGGGTTTATGGGGTTAAGGTATTTGGCATTAGAGTTTATTCTTGAGGGCTTCGGGGTTGGGATTTGTGGGTTTACGGGTTTGGGGGTTTGAGGCTTGCTGGTATGAGGTTTGTGGGTTTGTGGGTTGGAGGTTTGTGGGTTTGCTATTTGTGGGCATGTGGATTTAGGTTTATGTGTTTGAGGTTTGTGGGTTTGGGGTTTTAGGTTTAAGGATTTGTGAGTTTGAGGTTTGTGGGTCTATGGGCTTGGGGGTTTTAAGTTTGTAGATTTGAGGTTTGTGCATTTGATGTTTTTGGGTTTGAGGTTTGTGGGTTTACGGGTTTGGGGGTTCAAGGTTTGTGGGTTTGAGGTTTGTGAGATTGAGGTATAATTTCTGTGGGCTCGAGGTTTGAGGTTTGTGCGTTTGAGGTTTGTGGGTTTGAGGTTCGCGGATTTGAGGTTTGTGAGTTTGAGGTTTGTGTGTAAAGACATTACCGATTTCATGGTTTTGAAAGTTTCGAAATTTCATGGTTCAGCTACCTTTTCAAGTTCATATTTTTTCAGGTTAGTTTTTTGCAGAAAACTAAAAAAGTAGCAGTGCTACATGAAATTATAATTCGTTACGAGTATTTAAAAAAAAATTTATTAGAATCGGTCAAAAATAACGCAGTCAGCAGAATTTTGAACAAAATTTGATGAAAAAACTCACGGCGCGCCGTGTATGAGACTATTCTCTATGCATATACATAGCGCATAGTGTCATACACGGCTCAATCACCACATGTATATACGCAATAAACTGGAAAATCATGAAAGTGACCTCGAAAGATCATCTTCAAGGTTAAAAGGCTGAACTCTTCAGAAAAGATTTGTCTTTTTGTTAGGTACATATAGGACCAAGTCTGGTTGGATAAGGCTCCAGAGAACTTTTCACATACTCATCCGGCTAGGCCCTTTGTTTTTTTTTTAAGGTAAAGGGTAGTTTTTAAAATCTGAGATTATCAAGACCAAGAAAATTGATAAGGTACTGGAGTAAATAATATAATAGATGATGCACAGAGAATAATTTGTATCATTTTTGCAGAAGCTTCATCAGCTCTTCCTCCTCGTGAAAAGGGAGCATCTTCTTCATCTGAAAAATCTGGGCGTAAAAATAGACTTGCTAGACGTGAGCGCAGACATTTCCCGCAGGGTCCCAGAAGCCTCCCAGTACCAAATCCAGTCCAGGTGGGGTTGGGACCACCTGCTCCATTGAGTGGACCCCTTCCTCTCGGTATGGTCCGGATTTATGAGGATGAAAAGGAGGTTGGCCTTGGCATTGTATCAGCCCCATTTAGCTTTGTAGCCAAGGCTCATTTGTTTCAAGACGTGTTGAAAAAGGGAGAGATAAATAGTGAATACCGATTTGGAGGGTACCATATTGAATACACTGACCAAAATGGAGAGACTGTTAGGCGCAATGTAGCTTGGGTAGAGCGAAATGAGGATTACATCAGAAAACAGGAAAGTCCTTGGGGGCCTAACGATGTTTGCATCGCATTTCATGCAGCCGGCCCGCAAATGAAGTCGCCAGATTTCTCTAATCTGCTTGTGGAGTCAAAACTATTTACAGACGAGCAAATTTCATGGATCCATAAAAAAGCCTTGTATCCATAAAAAGACAGTATGTTGATGTATAGTTCAAGTTTTGAGTTGATGTGCTGAATAAAGAATCATCAAAATATCACACGTTTCTTTTCATTCTAATCATATTATACTATTTATACTTGTGCGTTTATACCCGTGTGGAAAAATGTTCTGGCGCTGGTCTGGCCCAGACCAGCCTCAATTGATGTTGATCGCGCGCTTATTCGAAATGATTAAATATATAAATCAATTTTTCACAATAAATAATGATTATAGAGTACAAAGAATATTATGAATCTTTCTTTGAAAAAAAGGTGTGTCACAAAATTTCGAAAGCATTGTTGTCGCTTTTCCTCAAGGCCGATTGGGTAATTTGAAAAACTCGAAGAAAGAATGTTGCCAAATTTACACACATAATTAAGAATTTCAGTTTCAGTTGATTAAGATTTATTAATCAAAAATTTTATTATTACATTTTCAGTGAGAACAATTAATTTTCATAAAAAAAACAACTGATAAATCAAACCAAAAATACAAATTTTCAATAGAAGAATTACATTTTGAACCAAGAAAGATTTTCCAATCAATGAAGAAAAAAAATCTGATGTAAAATGTTGAGTTTTTAAGTTATACAGACGAATTTCTGAAAAAAAAGTTGAATTGACAACTCCAAAATATGCATTTTCTACAAAAATAATTGAATGTTCGACTTAAAAAGACGAGTTTTCAACAAAATAAGTGAATTTTTAACTGAAAAAGATCAACTCTCTAGCAAAAATGAAATAGCTACATTTTTAATTTGAAAAATTCATTTTGAACAAAAAAACGAATTTTTAAACAAATATTTCAATTTTTAATGACAATTTCAACCAAAAATGTTAATTTTCTACCAAAAAAAGACAAATTTTCAACAAAATAGATAAATTTTTAACTAAAGAGATTCATTTAAAACACACCTTCACTTAAAAAAACAAACAGATTTTTCACAAACTAGTTCAACTTTTACTCACACAGTTGAATTTTCAATTAAAAAAGATCAGTTCACAAAAAATTACTTAAATTTTCAAGCAAAGAGATGAATTTTCAACCAAACAGTTGCATTTTTATCCAAGAAGGATGAAATTTCTACGAAAACAGATGAATTTTTAAATCAAAAAGACAAATTTTCAAAAAAAGAAATTCTGAATTTTCATCAAAAAAAGATTTTAGTTTGACGTTTCAAAATCAAAATGTGGGTCTTAAACAAGAAGAAATACTAAAATAGATGAATTTTTAAACTCAAAATACAAATTTTTAAACAAATACTTGAATTTTCAATTAAAAAAGATTTCAGTTTACTTTTCCACATCAAAATATGAGTTTTAAACAAAAAGTAAATTTTTTACGAAATAGTTGAATTTTGAACAAAACAGTTCAATTTTCAACCAGAAAGGTGACTATTTAACATTGTTGAATTTTTAACCAAACAGTTGAATTTTTATCCAAAAAGATGCAGTTTATTCCAAAATAGATGAATTTTGTAATTAAAAATACGAATTTGAAAAAAAATAGTTTCATTTTTATTCAAAAAAGATTTCGGTTGACTCTTCAAAATCAAAATATGAATTTTAAACAAAAAGTAAATTTTCTACAAAAATAGTTGAATTTTAAACCCAAAAAGACAAACTTTCAAGAAAACTGTTGAATTTTCAGCCAAAAAAGATGACTTTTTAACAAAATTGTTGAATTTTCAACCAAATAGTTGCATTTTTATTCAAGAAAGATGCCATTTCTACTAAAATAGATGAATTTTTTACACAAAAAGACAAATTTTCAGAACAATAGTTAAATTTTTATCCAAAAAATATTTCACTCGAGTTTTCACAAACAAAATATGAATTTGAATCCCAAAAAGGCGAATTTTCAAAAGAATAGTTGAATTTTCAACAAAAAGGATGACGTGTTAACAAAATTGTCGAATTTTCGAATGAATAATAAAATTATAACTAACAAGATAATCTTTCTGAGGAAGCAACTGAAAAAAATAGAAATACATACAAGACCTAGAATATTTTACAAATGGAATAAAACAATTTCAAATTAAAATTGAAAAATTTCAAATTTATTCTTCTTGGCAGTTATATAAGTTACAGAAATTCCCTGACTTTTGCAAGATTTTTTTTCTAAATCCCTGAAATCTCCTCTAACTTTTTTCTTTAATTGTTCATTTGCGAATTAAAAAAATTACTTACATGAATGAAGGAGCCCCCCCTTCCGTAACAAATCGTAACAAAATCTCTCGACCCCCCCCCCCAAACTTAAGCTGATACGTAATTTAAGTACGGTCCCTTTTTTTGTAGTGATTGTTAGAATTTTAAAAATAAAAATAATTGTAAAATTGTTTGAAACGCCACGTTTGGCGGTTTGTGTTTTGTGCCACGACCAAAAAGGTAAATCTGTTAATCATCAAAAAATTGTGCGTGTGTGTGAATTTTTATTCAGTACAATTTTCACGCTCAAAACTGTTTTTAGCGTGACCGAACAACGAGCCACATGAGGATTCTGTAACTGAAAATTGCCATTAGGAAGCCGCACTAGGACGGCCTTTATCTACTGTTACTGCTACTTAACAATACCATTACTAGGCAAAAAATCGATTTTTGGATTATGATGATTTTCTCATTTTCTTCTCCCGCCACTTCCCCCACTTCTCGCCGCGACCCTGCGTGGAACTATAGACTCCGCACAATTAGGTCTTTCATGTTATCAAAAATAAAATTCCCGACACTGTAAAATTTCCGAATTGGAAAACTCACGAATAATAAAATTCAAGAATTATAAAATTTCCGAATAATAACATTCCCAAATAATTTTTTAATATTACCGAATTGTGAAATTCCCGACAGTTCATAATATTACCGAATTTGAAAATTCCAGAATAATAAAATTTCCGAATAATAAAATTCCCGAATTGGAAAATTCTCGAATAAAAAAATTCCCAATAGATTATAATAATACCGAATTTGAATATTCCAAAATAATAAAATTCCCGACAGAAATTTGCCGAATTATAAAATATCCGAAATAGAAAATTCCCAAATGTAAGCAATTAATTTTTATTAATAAATATTATTTATTTATCGAGAATACAATAATCAAATATTTCTATGAAAAAAATTACTTTGAATTTTTAAAATTGCTAAAATTATTGTTCGAATTTAAAACAATAATTGATAAAAAAATTTGGGATGAAAGAAAAATCCCGAAAAATAATTTCTGGAAGAAAATTGCTTCCAAATATTGTTATTTTTAATGCAAACAATAATTTTACAAACTTTAAAAATTAAAATATTTCATTATTGTATTTTTAATAAATAAATCATATTTATTTTAAAAAAATGTTAATTGTTTAAATTCGAGAATTTTCTAATTAGGAAATTTTCTAGTTCGGATATTTTATAATTCGGCAATTTTATTATTCGGGAATTTTTAAATTCTGTAATATTATAAACTGTCGGGAATTTTATTATTCGGGAATTTCACAATTCGGGAATTTTATTATTCCGGGATTTTCCAATGGGACGAATGAAAAATCCCGAAAAATAATATTCGCGATACTGTAAAATTTCCGAATTGGAAAATTCCCAAACGAATAATTTTCCGAATTACAAAATTTCCAAATAATAAAATTCCCGAACAGTTCATAATATTACCGAATTGGAAAATTACCTAATAATAAACTTCCCGAAAATTTGTAATATTACCGAAATTAAAAATTGCCGAATAATAAAATTGCCGAATTATAAAATATCCGAACTAGAAAATTCCCGAATTATAGAATTCCAGAATTTGAAAAATTAAAAAAATGGTTTATAATCAATATTATTTATTCATTTGAAACACAATAATCAAAAAAATTTTAATGTTCAAACATTTTAAAATTATTGTTTGAATAAAAAATAACAATAATTGAAGAAAATTGTTATACAGAAATATATATTTTTTCCATTATTGTTATTTTACATTTGAATAATCATTTTAGAATATTGAAACATAAAAAATAATTTTTTTTCATAAAAATATTTGATTATTGTATTTTGAATAAATAAATAATATTTATGAGAGGAATTTCTTAAATTGTTTAAACTCGTTAATTTTCTAGTTTGGATATTTTATAATTCAGAAATTTTCTGCCGGGAATTTCATTATTCGAGAATTTGAAAATTCGGTAAGATTATAAGCTGTCGGGAATTTTATTATTCGGAAATTTTTAAATTCGGTAATATTAAAACCCGTCCGGGAATTTTATTATTCGGGAATTTGATTTTTCGGGAATTTTATAATTCGGAAATTTTCCAATTCGGTAATATTATAAACTGTTCGGGAATTTTACAGTATCGGGAATTTTATTTTTCGGGATTATTCACCATTCAGTCGTGCCATAAAAATCTTGAGTTGAAAAATTTCCAAATACTGAAATTGTATTGCCGACAGTTAATAATATAACCGAATTTGGAAGTACTATCATTTATAAAATATTATATTCATAAATATATAAAATAATAATATTTTAAATTTAAACATTAATTTTAGAATCGTTAAACATTAAAAATACTTTTTTATACAAATATTTGATTATTATATTTTGACTGAATGAATAATATTTATAAAAGAAATTTTCCAATGGTTTAAATTCGGGAATTTTCTAGATTGGATATTTTAAAATTCGGAAATTTTCTGTAGGGAATTTTTCAATTCGGTAATATGACAAGCTGTCTGGAATTTTATCATTCGGGAATTTTTCAATTCGGTAATATTAAAAACTTTCCGGGAATTTTATCATTCGGGAATTTTCCAAATCCGGAATTTTATTATTTGGAAATTTTATTATTCAGAAATTTTGTTATTAGGGAATTTGATTTTTTTTTCGTAAAAATGTAGTTTTTTGATTTTTGGGTCTTATTTGGGGCACTGTGGGGATGATAAGGGTGGGTTAAAAATAAAAGTTATTAGTACGCATCTATTTCATATGTACTCCTCTTCAATCCCTAACAATTTTGGCACGTTTCGATCAAACCCTGAAGTATGAGTTCAATTTTTCGAAAATCCAAAATTTCCCCATGTTAATTAAATGGGATTTTGAAGTGCCCGGTGGCACGTGTTAATATTCGAATTTCGAAAAAAAATAGGGATTTTTTTTCTCCGGGAATGGAAACTTGGGGGGGGGGGGGCTTGCCCTGCAGCAAGTGTCCAAAATTTCCAAAACTTTAACATTTTTTGGACAATCTAAATTTCGGTATATTTTCAAAATTTCCAAAATTTCTGAAATTTTCAAAATTTATCAAATGTTTAAAATTTTCAAAATTATAAAAATCAAAGAAATTACCAAAATTCCTGAATTTATGAAACATTCAAATTTTCTAAAATTGCTAAGATGTTCCAAATTTCTAATATTTCTGAATTGTATCAAATGATCAAAAATTTTTAAATTTCTAAACTGTTCCAGATTTATAAAATTATCAAAATTTATAGAATTACCAAAATTCATAAAATTTCTAAAATTTCTAAAATTGCTAATATTTCTGAAATTCCTAAAATTTTAAGAATTTCTTGAATTATAACAATTACAAAAATATAAATAATGTCCCGCTTCTCCACTTTGGTTCATAATATACTTTTTTGCGAACACAGTAGAGTAGTGGACATGAAATTTCGAAAATTTTAGATATTCTCGAAATTATTGAAATTGTGATAATTTTACCAATTTTAAAAATTTTAAATTTTTTTATAAATTTTGAAATGTTGACAATTTTATTTTTGAACATTTTAGAAATTTTAGAAATTTTCGTAATCTACAAATTTTTGAACCTTTTAGAAATGTCGATAATTTTAGAAATTCGAATAATTTTACAAATTTGAAAATTTTGAGTGAAGTAATTAATCCAAAATGCGTGATCACAGATGCATACTGTTTTATCATTTGCGTATGCAGTCACTTTACTCTTCAAAAATGGAATTGTTTCCCCGCTTGATACAAATGAAAAAGGGCTGAAATCATGAATGTCTTCTAAAAATTTAATTTTTTGACAAATTCGATACACTCTTTTTTGATTTGAAAATTTCAAAAAATTCTCTATTTTTTCGAAAATTATGACGAACGTTTTCTATTTACAGTTTTTGCTAGTGAATAACAAAAAATTACAAATTTGAAAAAAAATTTCTTAATTTAGAATTTTTTGAAAATGGCCAAAGAACATGTTTTTTTTGGTTAAAGTCCTATGCACACATTATGAAAAAAGTTGAATATATCGAACCTGACATTTCTTCAGCTTGAATAAAGAAATATGCTATTATTTTGATTTTTCGAGAAAAAAAAATTTTTAGTGATATTTCAAGCGTTCAAAAAAGATCAAGTTTACGTTTTTTGAGCGATTTCGACGACATTCTAAGAATAAATTTTTTTTTAACCGCAAAAGCGGTGGTACCGAAAATTTCCAAAAAATTAAAATTTTTTGGATTATCTGAATTTCCGTATATTTTCAAAATTTCCAAATTTTCTAAGAGGTTCAAAATTTCAAAAATTATTAAAATTCGTAAAATTATCAAAATTTCTAAACTGATCAAAATTATCAAAATTTCTAAAATTATAAAAACGTATCAAATTTTCGAAATTTATAAAATATCTCAAATTTTCCACATTTCTAAAATTATCAAAATGTTTCAAAATTTCTATTGTTTTTAAAAATTTCTATTGTTTTTAAAATTTTTTATTATTTATATTTACCATAGATTTTCAATATTTTAAAACTGTCCAAATGAATTGCTTTAAAACAATCCTTTTGGACACAGGCGCATTAGCTCAAGGCGCTGAAAATTCTTTCCTAGGGCAGAAAGGTGATGAATTATTAGAAATTTTGATAACTTTAGAAATTTTGAACACTTCAGGATTTTTAAAAAATTGAAAATTTTATAAAATTCTGAAATTTTAATAATTTTTGTACTTTTAGAAATTTCGAACATTTTAGACATTTTTAAAATTTTATAAAAATTAAAAATGATGATAAGTTTTTTAATTTTTATAATTTTAGAAATGTTGAAAATTTTACAAATATTGAACATCTTAGAAATTCTGGAAATTTTGAAAAAAATATGAAAAATTAGATAATCCAAAAATTTCCAAAATTTTTGGAAATTATACCATTTTGTTCATTTTCCGAAAAAGAAATTCCGTATTTTTTTGTTTCAACGTTAACCCGTGCCCCCGGGCTTTTTAAATTAACGTGGGGTTTTAAATGGGAAAAGCTCGATTTTCGAAAAAATGGAAGAAATAAGTCACCTCTTAAGGAGTATTCAAGGAATAATTTCCACCCAATAACTTTTAATTTTGACACTCCAAATCCTCTTTTATTGTGCCCGAAAAATGCCCTAATAAATGCAAAATAGCAGTTTTCTATCAAATTCACGCTCAAGACGGTATTGTTTGAAATTTTTTCAACATGAATTATTTTTAATCGATAAGTGAGGAGTTTTAAAGTATATTTTGAATAATTTTAATTGATTAAACACTTTTTTTCCTTCTGTAAATCGTAAAAAGTTATTATCTTTCGGGATAAATTATACAAATTTGATGAATATCAAGAGTAGTAGTTCTTGTTTAACATATTTGGTAATTATTTAAACAACAATACAAATTTTTTAAACAATTTTTTCTTCCAAGAATCGTGAAAAGTTATTATTTTCTGGAAATAATGACACAATTGAAGAATGTTGAAAGCAATATATTTTTTAAGGGTATTATATTTTTTGACATAGCGAGCATTGTGTATGTGGGAATGAGTGTTGATTTAAGATTCATTCTGGTCATGGTTTATATTTCCATGAAAAAACATGAAATTTATACGAAAAAAAGCAAGTTTCTTAAAACCAGAAAGATGAATTTTCAACAAATAAAGATTTTTCACTGAAGAAAGAAAATTTTACCTAAATTGTTGAACCTTCAAGCGAAAAGACGAATTTTCCCAACAAAAATTAAATTTTAAACCAAGAAAATTATTTTTTTTAACAAAGAAGGAGAATTTTCAACTCAAAAAGATCAATCTTAAAAAATGGGAAAGTGACATTTTCTGTTAAAAAATTAATTTCAAAGCAAAAAATAAAAAGACTTCACGACTAAAAAGTTGAATTTTTAACCAAAGACATAAGCCTCCAATCAAGAAAATAAATTTTCAACAATGTAGTTTAACTTTTACCCAAGTAGTTGAATTTTCAATTGAAAGAAATTAATTTTCAACAAAATAGTTGAACTTCAAACCAAAGAGATGAATTTTTAACCAAAAATATAACTCTTCAAAAATAAAAAAAGGTTTCTTAACAAAGTGATACAACCAAATCTTTTGAATAAAAAAGTTGATTACTCGAACAAAGAAGAATAATTTTTTTGTTTAAAGTTGCATCTTCATTGAAAAAAAAAGAAATTTCTAACAAAGCGGATGAATTTATAAATCAAAAAGATAAATTAAAAAAAAAAATAGTTGAATTTTCTGTAAAAAAGATTTTAGTTGACTTTTCACGATCAAAATATGAATTTTTAACCGAAAAATAAGTTTCTACGAAAAAATTGAATTTTCAATCAGAGAGAAATTTTTCTTTTTTTAATAGTTGAATTTTCATCCAGAAAAGATTCCAGTTGACTTTTCACGATCAAAATATGAATTTTTTAACAACAATTTTCAACCAAAAGTATGACTTTTTAACAAAATAGTTTTATTTTCAACCAAACAGTTGCATTTTTTTCCAAAAAAGATGAAATCGCTCTTAAAACAGATGAATTAATTAATTAGTTTCATTTGAAAAAAAAAAATTCAAAAAAATAGTTGAATTTTCAACCAGAAAAGATTTCAGTTCTCTTTTCAACACCAAAATATTAAATTTCACCAAAAAGTAAATTTTCTACAAAATAGTTGAATTTTCAACAAAACAGCAGAATTTTCAACCAAAAGTATGACTTTTTAACAAAATTGTTGAATTTTAAACCAAACAGTTTCATTTTTATCCAAGAAAGATGTAATTTCTGCTGAAGCAGGTGAATTTTGAAATTAGAAAAACAAATTTTCAAAAAAGTGTTGAATTATTACCGAACAGTTGCATTTTCATTCAAGAAAGATAAAATATTTCTTTTAAAATAGATGAATTGAAAAAAAGAACTTGAAAAAAATGGTCAAATTTTCCTCCAAGGAAGATTCCAGTTCACTTTCCAACACCAAAATAAGAATTGCAAACTATAAGTTAATTTTCTGCTAAATATTCGAATTTTTAACCCAAAAGTATAACTTTTTAACAAGATTATTAAATTTTCAACCAAAAAGTTGCATTGTCCAAGAAAAATGAAAATTCTACTAAAACAGGTAAATTTTTAAATCAAACAGACAAATTTAAAAAAAAGAATTTAATTTTCACCCAAAAGAATTTCAATAGAAGTTTTTACAGGAAAATACAAATATTACATTTTTTGTTCAACTTTTTCTTCATTTTTTTTTTCTTATAGAAAATTGATTTAATACTGATTGAATCATTATAAAATCACTTTCACTACTACTAACAATTTTTTTTTCAATATTATTCTTTGCATCAACTTTGAATTATGTTGAAGGAAAAAGTTTCATTATTATTCTATACTCGCATCAACTTTAAATTATGAGAGTGGGAAAATTTTTACTATAAAAATCGATTTTAAAAATATATAATAATATATATATATTTTTTTTTTTCTTTTTTTTATTACCATTAAATTTTAATAAATATTTAATTTAAAGTTAAAGTTAGAAAGTCATCCCTTCTGGATGAAAATTCAACTACTTAAAAAAAAAATTTCCTCTTTCATTGAAAATTCAATTTTTTTGGTAGAAACTTATTTTTTGGTTAAAAATTCATATTTTTATCGTGAAAGTATACCATTAAGCCATTTCCCTTTCAGGGTAGGCGTGACACTACCCGATTCGGGTAGTGTTTCTAGGTGGATAGTTTCTTGTAGTAAATAACTACTACAAGTTTGGGCTCACCACACCCAGTATGTGCCAACAGCATGCAGTATTCTCGAATGTTCACCCATCCAAGTACTAACCGCGCGCAACGCTGCTTAACTTCAGTGATCTGACGAGAACTGGTTTTTTCAGCGTGGTATGGCCGTTGGAGAGTCAACTAAAATCTTTTTTAACAGAAAATTAAACTATTTTTTTAAATGTATCTTTTTGATTTATAAATTCATCCGATTTGGTAGAAATTCCTTTTTTTTCAAAGAAAATACAATTTTTTTTTTAATTATTCTTCTTTGCTTGAGTATTTAACTTTTTTATTCAAAAGATTTGGTTGTATCACTTTGTTAATAAATCATTTTTTTTTGAAGAGTTATATTTTTAGTTGAAAATTCATCTCTTTGGTTGGAAGTTTAACTATTTTATGGAAAATTAATTTTTTTGAATTGAAAATTCAACTACTTGGGTAAAAGTTAAACTAAATTGTTAAAAATTTATTTTTTTGATTGAAAATTCAACAGTTTTGTTGAAAGTTCGCCTTTTTGGGTTTAAAATTCAACTATTCTTGTAGAAAATTTACTTTTTGTTTAAAATTCATATTTTGGTTTTAAAAAGTCAGGTGAAATCTTCTTTGGATAAAAATTTAACTATTTTTTGAAAAATTTGTCTTTTTAATTACAAAACTCATCTATTTTAGAATGAACTGCATCTTTCTTGGATAAAAATGCAACTTTTTGGTTAGAAAATCAACAATTTGGTTAAAAAGTCACCTTTTTGGTTGAAAATTGAACTGTTTTATTGAAAATTCAACTAGATCGTAGAAAATTTACTTTTTGTTTGAAACTCATATTGTGATATTGAAAAGTCAACTGAAATCTTTTTTAATTGAAATTCAAGTATTTGTTTAAAAATTTGTATTTTAAGTTTAAAAATTAATCTATTATAGTAGAAATTGCATCTTTTTTGGATTTAAAATTCACATTTTGAAGTTGCAAAGTGAAACAAAAATCTTTTTTGGATGAAAATTCAACATTTTTTGTTTTAAAATTTGTCTTTTCGATTTAAAAATTCATCTATTTTTCAGAAATTTCATCATTTTCGGATAAAAATACAACTGTCTGGTTGATAATTTAACAATTTGTTCGAAGAGTCACCCTTTTTGGTTGAAAATTCAATTATTTCGTAGAAAATTGACTTCTTTTTTAAAACCCATATTTTGATTTTGAAAAGTTAAACTAAAATTTTTTTTTGATGAAAATTAAAAATTTTTTTTTAAGTTTGTCTTTTTGATTTAAAAATTCATCTGTTTTTGTAGAAATTTCATCTTTCTTGGATAAAAATGCTACTCTTTGGTTGAAAATTTATCTTTTGCTTGAGGATTCAGCTATTTTGTTTGAAAATTTTGGTTGAACCACTTTGTGAAAAAATAATTTTTTGTTGAGGATTCATATTTGTACTTGAAAATTCATCTCTTTGCTTGAAAATTTAACTATTTTGAAATGTGTATATTTTGTTGAAAATTATTACTTTTTGCTGAAAATTCATTTTTGTGTTGTTGAAAATTCATTTTTTGTACAGTGAAAAAATCATCTTTTATGGTAGAAAAGTCATTTTTTTAAGATAAATGAATAAATTTGAAAATTTAAAATTTGTATCTGAAACTTTGTTTATTCCGTTTATAAAAGATCCTTTGTTAAGAATGTTAAAAGATTAAATTACTAGCAGTAGAATGTTAATTTGTTAATTTGTTAACCTTTGTATCACTTTTATATTCTTTTTATATCACTATTGATTACTAATTACTTTTTTTTTTAATTTCTTATTTTTTTTTTCGTTGGCAATCAATTTTTTAGTGAAAATTCAACAGTTGGGTTGACTTTTGTTTCCTCTCATTACTGTAAATATTTCTCAATTAAAAATTGGTCCTTTTTGTTGGATTTCAACTGGTTTTGACTTCAAACTGAAATCTTATTTGGTTGAAATATCAAATATATTGGATTTAACACGATTTATTTAGGGTTACAATACAGTTTTGCCAAAAGATGAGATATATTAATATCATCAAAAAGGATACGTCGTTATTATAAACAAAAAAGACAACATAGTTGTGAACATCGTAGAGACAGAATATAATCATCGATAGTCGATAGGTAATTACATTCAGGCTCGTGTTGCTGATTTGAATTTAAATCCCAACACCCCCTCTCAACAGGGGGCTAATCGTTTAAAATTGTCACACTAAGTCCTTCAAGACACTTTCGATGATTTGGTCCAAAAAGTGCTTTTGTGAGCACTTCTGCAGCCATCCCTTATGTTGGAACATATTTAACGCCGATGTCTCCTCTCTCGAATATTTCGCGAACATAATGATGGCGAATATCGATGCGCTGAGTGCGAGCATGATGCACCGGGTTTTTCATCAATTTCTGCGCTCCTTGATTATCGCAGAAGATTTTAGTTGGCTTTGCATCTAGATGTATTAGGCCAACCTCAGTTAAGAAACGTCGCAAGTAGACAGCTTCCTTTGCAAGCCTCTGACAGAGCCGTGTACTCTGCTTCGGTGATTGAGAGAGCAACTGTCCTTTGCTTCCTCGCCTCCCAGGATATTGCGGTACCAGTAAGCTTGAATACATATCCTGTATAGGATCTCCGATCATCAAGTCCAGCACCCCAATCTGCATCCACATAGCCAAACAGTTCATCTCCTGTTCTTCTGAATTTCAAACCGCAGTTTCTGGTTCCCTTTAGGTAGCGTAGGATCTCGCTTTGCTGATAACCAATAAGCTTTTCCGGGATTTTGATTAAATTGGCTCAGGGCGCTTACTGCGTAAGCTATGTCAGGTCGTGTGGAGACTGCCAAGTACATAAGAGAGCCTATCAAGGATTGATATGGGACTCTGCTCATTTCTTCTACCTCTTCATCGGTCTTCGGTTGCATGTCCTTGCTGAGATTCATGTTTCCATCTAAGGGTGTAACGACCGGCTTGGAATCTTGCATGCCAAACTTTCGCAAGACATCCTCGATGTACTTTTTCTGCGACATGGAAATCGAGTTTGTATCGAGATTCTGTTCAAATTCGATTCCAAGGCAGTAATGCAATTTTCCTAAATCTTTCATTTGGAATTCACGTGACAGATCTTCTTTCAGTCTTTTGAAGATTTCTGTGCGATCTGTTGCGATAATCAGATCGTCCACGTAAACCACGACGATGAGGAGAGATTTCTGAGTCTTTTGAATATAAACACACTTGTCTCCACTTAATTGCTTTAATCCAAGTGTTTGTAGTCTTTCGTCTAGCTTCTTAAACTATTGGCGGCCGGATTGCTTGAGACCATAAATTGACCTCTTGAGTTTGTAGACAAGGTTCTCGCTTCCTTGAAGTTCAAAACCTTCAGCCTGCTCCATATGGATATCTTCTTCTAGGTCTCCGTTGATGTATGCCATTACCACATCAAGTTGATAAAGTTCTAGACCTAATTCAGCTGAAAGAGCCATTACCATTCGTATGGAGCTTTGTCGAGCGACTGGTGCAAATGTCTCTTGAAAGTCTGTCCCAGGCTGCTGATTGTAGCCTTTCGCAACCAAACGTGCTTTGCGACGTTCGACGTTGCCAGCTGCGTTGTATTTCGTCCTGAGAACCCATTTGCAACCAATCACCTTTTTATTTTTCGGGCGTTTGGTCAAAATCCAAGCACCAATCTGGGATAGTGCATCAAACTCTGTTTTCATAGCTTTACGCCATTCGTCTGCATGAGGTCCGTCAAGAGCTTGTTGAACACTTGGATTTGTAGCCTCTTCATTTACTAAAGAAGCTTCTTCAATATCACTGATATTGACTGTGTTGAATAGCTTTCTCGGTCTTCCTCGTTGTCCAGTCTTGACTATCTTTGGCCTTCCTGGCCCCCTTCTAGACGTAGGAGTTTGATTGATTGATTCCAATTGTTCCTCCCCTGGTGGTTGGATTTCTGCATCAATTTCTTCTTCGGGATTTCTGCCGTTAATACGAAAATCGCTGTTGATAGATTGATTGTGAAAATCTTCATCGTCACTGTCTTGACTCAAATTTGGAGTGATACTTCTTTCATTTTGAACATTCACATGATCTTGGTCAATATTCCTGTTGGTGTCTTCATTTTTGAAGAATGGATCGAACGAGATGTAGTCATTTGTTCTGTCCGTTGAAGAGTGATCGATTTCTGGTTGAAGTTGAGTTTGGTTGAAGGATTCAAGAAATTTGACGTCTCGACTAGTCAATATTTCTCCAGCCTCTGTATTCCACAGCCGATATGCCTTTGCTTCAGTTGAGTATCCTACAAAGATGAACGGCTTGGATCTACATTCGAACTTACCCTTACTTGGCTTTTTGTTCAAAGCATAAGCCTTAGAGCCAAACAATCGCAGATGATGAATAGATGGCCTTCAACCGAACCAGATTTCGTATGGAGTTTGACCTCTCAATTGCTTTGTTGGACACCTGTTGCGAATATAGGCAGCTGTAGAAATTGCTTCGGCCCAAAAAACTTCAGGTAGACCAGCCTGCAACAGGAGACATCTCGCCATTTCTACGAGAGTTCGGTTCATCCTCTCAGTTTTTCCATTTTGTTGAGGGGTATAAGCAACGGTGTGTTCTCGCCTTATACCATTTCGTTCAAGTTCTTTAGTAAACTCCTGTCCACAATACTCGAGACCATTATCTGTACGTAAGGTTTTGATCCTTTTCTCAGTTTTATTTTCAGAAAAAGCTCTAAACTTGGTAAAAGCTTCCTTAGCTTCACATTTCTTTTTTAAGAAATAAACTTCTACCCAGTTGGACTTATCATCAATAAAAGTCACAAAATACGAAGCACCACCGAGAGATTTGCTTCTCATTGGCCCACAGACATCGGAATGTATTAATTCCAACAACTTTTCACTTTTCGAGTCCGAAAACTTTGGAAAAGGTGTCGCAGTTTGTTTTCCCATGATACAAATTTCACAGGTGGGTAGTTTGTCTTCTGACTTAAATGATAGCCCTTTTACCATATTTTGATGACAGAGTCTTTTTAAATCAATTTCATTAAGATGTCCATACCTCATGTGCCATTTCTCCAATTCGCTTAACTCCCTTTCCGAATTCGCAGCTGTGGAATGATCTTCTTTCTTCTGTGTTGATTTAGCATCTACCACTACCATCGATCCATTCCACTTATCCGATCGACTACAGTTGGTACTTGCCTTGCACTCAGAAAATCCATCTGGCCTTGATTCTATGAAGTATAGATCACCTTTTCTGCTACCTTTGAAGATAACTTCATTCTTTTTGTTGTTAATCCTTGCACAGTCTTCGGTAAATATGACTGAACGTCCTGCTTTGGTAGCTTTAGAGACAGAAAATAGATTAGTTTTTAATTCTGGTATAAACAAAACATTTTCTAATCTAACTTTTCTTTTCTCCGAGGAATCCAATACGCAAAGATGAATTGTACCTTTTCCTTGAATGTCAGTTGTTTTGTCGACAGCTAGTCTCACCTTTTGCGATTCAACTTGGTTTAATTCTGAAAAGAAGTTTTTATCGTGGCACATGTGTGAAGTCGCGCCACTATCTATGCACCAAGATTTACCTGATGTGGACTCAGCACTGAACGCACAGGCGAAAGATGCTTTTTCCTCGATGACATTAACTTCCAGATCTACAAAGGTAGTGAGGAAAGCTTCTTCTGCATTCGAAGCACTTTGTTTTCTGTCATTAGCTCTTTTTCTGCACTCTGACGCCTTGTGTCCAGGCCTTTTACAGTAGTTGCACTTAAAGGCCTTTTTCTGGAATTTAAAATTATTTTCATTACTAGTAGAGGTGTTATTGCCATTATTGCCGTCCTTCTTTTGACTATGCTGATTGTACTGGCTTCCAGACGATTTTACAAAAAGGGCTCCTTGCGAGTTTTTGTCAAGATCCTTTTCTTTTCTAGAACTGTACTCCTCTAGTAGTTTTATCTTTAAACCTTCAGGTGTCGGGAGATCATCGCGGGCTTCAATGGCACATCTAAAGTTATCGAAACTGTTTGGTACACTGTAAAGTAGTAATATTGTCAATATATCATCGTCAACAGAGATGTCCATTCCTGCTAATTTATCAGCTGTGTTGATAAATTTATTTAGGTGATCCGACATATTTTCGTCTTCGCTCATTTTCGAAAAAAGTAATTGTTTAAGCAAAGTTACCTTTCTTGCAGGACCTTTGGACTGATAAACTTGTTCTAACTTTCGCCATACCTCGTTTGATGTGTTGCAATTCTTTACATGGCCTAATTTCGATGGATTAATTGGAAGGATGATGTCTGCTTTTGCTTTTCTATCCTCTTTTTCTCATGCGGCAGCTTGTACAGCTTCCTCTGGCTTGTCCTTGCTTCCATCAACATATTCCCAACGATCATTCTTGACGAGAATTGCTTCCATATGTAATCGCCAAGTATCGAAATTCTCCTTACCGAGTTTTTCAACATGAGCCAAAAAACTAGATGCCATTTTTTGTTGTTGCAATTATAGCTTGATTTCCAGTTAACGATGATTCAGCAAATTTGAAGGCATATTTTGATCGTTTTGCCTTCGTCGTAACCTATCACAGCAGATACTTTTTCAAACAAAATTTTGTATGACACTAACTTATTCGTAACCCAGTGAAAGAGTTCTGTGCCCATAACCTACTGGATTTAACACGATTTATTTAGGGTTACAATACAGTTTTGCCAAAAGATGAGATATATTAATATCATAAAAAAGGATACGTCGTTATTATAAACAAAAAAGACAACATAGTTGTGAACATCGTAGAGACAGAATATAATCATCGATAGTCGATAGGTAATTACATTCAGTCTCGTGTTGCTGATTTGAATTTAAATCCCAACAAAATATTACATTTTACGTTGAGAATATTTTTTGGTTGAAAATTCCACTACTTGGTTGAAAAGTTAAACTTCTTTGTAAAAAATTAATTTTTTGGTTGAATATTCACCATTTTAATTGAAAATTTCTCTCTTTGGTTGAAGAATTAACTTCTTTGTTGAAAATTCGTTTTTTTTTAATTTGTTTTTAACTAAAAATTGAACTAATCCAGTTGAATATTCCATCATTTTAGTTGAAAATTCATCTCTTTGGTTGAATATTTGTTTTTTTTTTAAATTCAATTATTTAATTTTTAGTTGACAGTTTAGCCTTTTTAGTTGAAAATTCATGTATTTTATTCAAAATCCGTCTTTTTGGATAGCAACTTAATTTTTTGGGGTAAAAATTAATTTTTGTTGTTGAAAATTCAGCACTTGGTTGGACGTTGAACACTTTTGTTAAAAATTCATTGTTTTGGTTGAAGATCCATCATTTAAATTTTAAATTCATCTCTTTTGATGAAAATTCGTTTCTTTGTTGGAAATTAATTTTTTTAATAAAAATAAACTATTTTAATGAAAATTTGTGTCTTTTTTTGGTTACTTGATAATTCATCTCCTAGGTTGAAAAACAATTTATTTGCGTGAAAATTTAACTATTCAATTTTTGGTGGATAATTGATCTTTTTTGGTTGAAAATTCAACACTTGGTTAAAAGTTGAACACTTTTGTTAAAAATTCATTGTTTTGGTTGAAGATTCATAAGTTAAATTAAAAATTCTTGTCTTTTGTTGAGAATGTAACTATTTTGTTGAAAATTCGTTTTTTTTTGTTGGAAACTGAGTTTTTGGATTAAAAATTCAACTATTTTAATGGATATTTGTGTCCTTTTTTTATTCTAGAAAACTCATCTCCTAGGTTTTTTTTTTAATCATATGTAATAATAAAATAATATTTCGTAGAATTTATTTCTTCATGCAATGATTAAAATTTTTATTTGCTTCAATATGAGTTGTCGCAATGTAAACATTTTCCGTAAGCCGATCGACCTCAGCTGATAATAAAATTCTCTGCGCAGTTGATATTATCATAATGTAAATGTTTAAATTAGTAGTTCTTCTATTTTTTAGAATATAAAATTAAAATTCTCTAATTTATTCTACACTATATTGTAGTATGACAAAAAAAATATTTCTCTACTTTTCAGAAATTTAACATTTCAGTCAATAGTAAAAAAACATTCAATCTAAAATGTTGAATTTTGAAGCCAAAAATGTGAGAAATTTATGAACTTGTTTCAAAATAAAAAAATCCCAATCTCAACCGAAATCATGAATTTTATTATTTCCATTATAAATGTGTTGGAGATCTGCGCATTCTTTTCATAAGGTTTATTATAAAATAAAAATATACGCCTTCAGAAAATTGATCTTGTGAATCCTTCCTGTATAAAGAATTTTAATATTGAAATCTTGCATATTTTTTGCTGGAAAAATTTTAAATAGGCCGAGCAAACAGTTTTGTTTTTTTGAGATAAAAAATTATCACACACAGCGTGATCTAAGAAGGCAGATAACTATGTTATTTGCGTTCCTTGCCACTATGTCGCAATTAAATTCAAGCTTATCATTGCCATTTTCTGTCTTTCTTTTAAATTGATTCGTATTTTTAGATAAAAAATTAAAACACAAAGCGAGATCTTCGATTTTTTTTGACTCAACTTAATTTTTTTTTTCACTGGTAAATAGCAAAAAACTAGCTGTGAATTCGATCTCGAGTGTATCCACTTTGTTTGTATTTATAATTATATGGTGCTCATTTCACGAGCACTTTGCTTCCCGTTAGAAAATGTATTTGCTTCCTCATAGAGGAAGCATTAGTTATTTTTTTCAATAATAGATAAAGCAAAGTCTTTATTTTGATCAATTTAAAAATAGAAATGTGCAAAAAATGCAAAACTACAAAATAATACAAAAAAATTTTGTAACACAAAGACAAATCAGACAAATCAAATTTCGTATTCGAAATGATAATTTTTCGAGCTGAAAAAGGGATGGGAAAAGTTCTGTCGCACCCTATCCCTTTCCCAGCTTTATGATTTCTTTACAAAAATTGTCGGAATTACCCTATTTGAAAACATAGGATTAAAAATGTCTTTTCTATTCATGCGTCAACTTTGAATTATGTCAATGAAAAATATTTTTCTGTTTGGAGCTGATGACTCAAATATTATAAATGAGCATAACTTCCCTAATCTTCAATAAAATTTATTAATATTATAGGTCAATCGATTTGTCTCGATCCGAAGAATCTTTTATATTCTCGCATCAACTTTGAATTATGTCAATGAAAAAAGTTTTACTATAAAAAACCGATTTTCAAAATATATAAATCACAATAACTTCCATACTCTTTAACAAAATGTATTAATATTATAGGTCAATCGATTTTTTTCGAACAAAGGAATCTTTTCTGTTCTTGCATCAACTTTGAATTATGTTAATGAAAAAAGTTTTACTATAGAAAAACCGATTTTAAAAATATATAAATTACAATAACTTCCATACTCTTCAATAAAATGTATTAATATTATCTATATCTAATAATATATATATATATATATATATATATATATTAAGGTCAATCGATTCGTTTCGAAGCAAGAAATTTTTTATATACTTGCATCAACTTTCAATTATATTGAAGAAAAAAGTTTCACTATAAAAAACCGTATTTTCAAATATTATGCATTAACATAGCTTCCTTAATCTTCAATAAAATGTATTAATATTATAGGTCAATCGATTCGTCTCGAACCAAGGAATCTTT
>CAKNYM010052811.1:493681-505528 GCA_932195095.1 Andricus curvator
AATAAAGTGTATTGATATTATAGATCAATCGATTTGCCTCGAATCAAAGAATCTTTTCCGTTCTTGCATGAATTTTGAATTATGTTAGAGAAAAAAGTTTTACTATGAAAAATCGTGTTTTCGAATATTATGCATTACCCTAGCTTCCTCACTCTTCAATGAAATGTATAAATGCTATGGGTCAATCGATTCGTCTTGAATTAACACAACTTTTCTACCCTCGCATCAAGTATAAATTATGAGAATGAGAAAATTTTTACTATAAAAAACAATTTTAAAAATATATAAATTACCATAACTTCCCTACTATTTAATGAAATGTATTAACATTGTAAGTCAATGGATTCGTCTCGAACCAAGGAATCTTTTATATTCTTGCATCAACTTTGAATTATGTTCAAGAAAAAAGTTTTACTATAAAAAACCGCATTTTCAAATATGATGCATTACCATAGCTTCCTTACTCCTCAATAAAATGTATCAATATTAAAGGTCAATCAATTCGACTCGAATCAATACATCTTTTCTGTTCTTGCATCAAATTTGAATCATGATAATGAAAAAAAAATTACTATAAAAAACGGATTTTCAAAATATATAAATTACCATGCCACGCCACGCTGAAAAAACCAGTTCTCGTCAGATCACTGAAGTTAAGCAGCGTTGGGCGCGGTTAGTACTTGGATGGGTGACCATTCGAGAATACTGTGTGCTGTTGGCATATTACGGGTGTGGTGAGCTAAAATTTGTAGTTATTTATAACTACAAGAAAACTATCCACCTAGAAACACTACCCGAATCGGGTAGTGTCACGCCTACCCTGAAAGGGAAATGGCTTAATGGTATACCATAACTTCCCTACGATTTAATAAAATATATTAATATTATAGGTCAATCGATTCGTCTCAAACCAAGGAGTCTTTTATATACTTGCATCAACTTTGAATTATGTTAATGAAAAAAGTTTTACTTTAAAAAACCGTATTTTCAAATATTATGGATTACCATAGCTTCCTTACACCCCAATAAAATGTATGAATATTATAGGTTAATCGATTCGACTCGAATAGACACATCTTTTCTGTTTTTGCATCAACTTTGAATTATGATAATAAAAAAAGTTTCACTAGAAAAAGCGATTTTCAAAATATATAAATTACCATAACTTCCCTACGCTTTAATAAAATATATTAATATTATAGGTCAATCGATTCGTTTCAAACCAAGGAGTCTTTTATATACTTGCATCAACTTTGAATTATGTTAATGAAAAAAGTTTTACTTTAAAAAACCGTATTTTCAAATATTATGCATTACCATAGCTTCCTTACTTTTCAATAAAATTGATTAATATTGAAGGTCAATCGATTCGAATCAAATCAACCCATCTTTTCTGTTCCTGCATCAACTTTGAATCATGATAATAGTTTTACTATAAAAAACCGATTTTCAAAATATATAAATTACCATAACTTCCCTAGAAAAGTTTTACTATAAAAAACCGATTTTTCAAATATTATGAAGTGGTCAGAAAAAATACAACAAATATTTTTAGAAATCCTTCGGTCAGTTTCAAGATATTTGTCGGGAAAATGAGCCCTCGAAATTTCATCAATTTATCTGCGACCGTTTTCAAGTTATCGTGTTCACAAAAAAGTGTGACATCTACACATCCACACACACACACATCCGCACAAATCCTTAGAACATTGTATTAGACATTTTTAAATTGGGAAAGGTTCAATTAAATGAATTTGAAAATTTTGGAAAATGTTACCATTACAAAGCTTCCTCTATGAGGAAGCAAAATTAGTAATTTTTAACGATTTAGTTTCAGGGTTCTAATTTAAAAATATTTCAATTTCAAAAGAAGATTGGAATTGTTTAGTATTTAAAAAATCAATTAGGCTTAAATTCAATTTAGCTTAAGGTTTACAATATTTAAAATTCTTCAAGCTTGACTAGTGAAAATAAGAGTGAATGTTTTTTTTTGTACAGAAATCTCAATTCTGAATTTCAATTTATTTTTGCTTCCTCATAGAGGAAGCTTTGAAATGGTAACATTTTCCAAAAATTTTAAATTCATTTAATTGAACCTTCCCCAATTTAAAAATGTCTAATACAATGTTCTAAGCAATTGTCCGGATGTGTGTGTGGATGTGTGGATGTCACGCTTTTTTGTGAACACGATAACTTGAAAACGGTCGCAGATAAATTGATGAAATTTGGAGGGCTTATTTTCCCGGCTAATATCTTGAAACTGACAAAAGGATTTCTAAAAATATTTAATGCATTTTTTCTGAGCACTTAATAATATTTGAAAAATTGGTTTTTTATAGTAAAACTTTTTTCATTAACATAACTCAAAGTTGATGCAACAATATAAAAGATTCCTTGGTTCGAGACAAATCGATTGAACTATAATATTAATATGTTTTATTAAAGGGTACGGAAGTTATGGTAATTTATATATTTTGAAAACCGGTTTTTTATAGTAAAACTTTTTTCATTAACATAATTCAAAGTTGATGCAGAAACAGAAAAAATGTGTTGATTCGAGTTGAATGGATTGACCTTTAATATTAATAAATTTTGTTGAAGAGTAAGGAAGCTATGGTAATGCATAATATTTGAAAATACGGTTTTTTATAGTAAAACTTTTTTCTTCAACATAATTTAAAGTTGATGCAACAACATAGAAGATCCCTTGGTTCGAAACGAATCGATTGACCTATAATATTAATACATTTTATTAAAGAGTATGGCAGTTATTGTGATTTATATATATTTTGAAAATCGGTTTTTTATAGTAAAACTTTTGTCACTAACATAATTCAAAATTGATGCAAGAACGGAAAAGATTCCTTGATTTAATATAATAATATTAATAGACTTCATTGAAGATTAAGGAAGTTATGTTCATTTATAATATTTGAGTCATCTGCTCCAAACGGAAAAACTTTTTTCATTGGCATAATTCAAAGTTGACGCATGAATAGAAAAGACTTTTTGATCCTAAGTTTTCAAATAACGCAATTCTGTTAATTTTTGTAAAGAAATCATAAAGCTGGGAAAGGGATAGGATGCTACAGAACTTTTCCCATCCCTTTTCCAGCTCGAAAAATTATCATTTCGAATACAAAATTTGATTTGTCTGATTTGTCTTTGTGTTAAAAAATTTTTTTGTATTATTTTGTAGTTTTGCATTTTTTTACATTTCTATTTTTAAATTGATCAAAATTAAGACTTTGGTTTGTCTAATATTGAAAAAATAACTAATGCTTCCTCTATGAGGAAGCAAATATATTTGCTAACAGGAATCAAAGTGCTCGTGAAATGAGCACCATATATTTATAAATAAAAAAGTGGAAACACTCGAGATCGAATTCACAGCTAATTTTTTAAACTTTTGAAGTCTTAACACTAAAGTGGTTCAGCTTCGGAAGTTTAAATTAGAAAATATTTGTTTTAAAGTTTCTTAAAATCTAAATGCTCAATCAGATACGTCACTAATTTTTTAACGTTTAGTTTGTTATATTTTTTTTAACTAGATCAAACTAATTTGAAACGTACAGTTTTGTATTGCTTTTTTTTAATTATTAAATTTTCATTGGCACTAAATTTGAAGCTAATCAGCTTTGGAGGTTTCCAATATTTATATTTCCCTGTGTTTGGAAATTCCTTAGAATTTTTTCAATTTTTTTAAAATTCCTTGGAATTTTCAGAATTGTCCTAAAATATTCCAAATTCTTTGAAATCTTTTTAAATACCTTGACATTTTTTTAGCGTTAGGAAATTCCTGGTAATTTTTCAAATACCCTTAACCTTCTAAATTCTTTCAAATTCCATAAAATTCTTGAAATCTATCAAAAATATTTGAGAATCTTCTTAAATCTTTGAAATTCTTTGTAATCCCTCAATTATTGCAAAAAAATTCTTTTAAATCCATTAAAATATTATAAAAATCTTTAAAAAATACTTTGAAATATTTGTATATATTGAAAATCCTCGTAAATCCCTTGGAATTTTTTTTCAAAATCCTACAAAATCCTTTCAGGTTTTTTTTTAATTCAAGGAAATTCTTCAAACCCGCATATTAACCGAAATATTCAAAATTATCATCAGAAATTTGAAATCCGACGAAATCCCTCAATTCTCCAGCGAAATTTAGTGATATTTTAATTTTTGGCCGCCATTTCGGATAAACCATTTTAAAATTTCCAAAATCTGAGTTCAGATTCGTGATCAGCGACCCCAAAAATCCCTTAGAGACCATTTTCAGCAATATTTCAATTTTCGCTCGCCATATTGGATCCGCCATTTTGAAGTTTTCAAAATTTGAGATCAGATTCGTGATCAGCGACCCCGAAAACCCTAATATGTAAATGTTTATAAAGATATGTCTGAAAGTTTCCTTAAAACTGATTTTTTTCTGAAAAAAGGGTATTTTTCAAAATTTGTTTATTAATATTAACAAATTAGCAAGAAATTTTAAACTTTTGCACCATAATTTTGATTCTGTAACATCAAGTGCGCATGATACTACAAAAAAATCCGATTGAATCGAATAATTACTACTTTCAAATCACAAGAAATGGTTTAGAACAAGGTGGCAACAGGTGATGCCACTATGCCGCAAAGGGTCAAAAGTCGAGTTTGAAGGCAGACATTCGATCCTACTCATCGAAAGTACGCCATAATCAACGGCGTCAAACTTCCCGTTCGATATTAGTTTTGCAAGTTTCTAATGTCACATAAGGTGTTGGGAGGGGGGCCTACAGTTCAAGGTGGGTTCCGAACCACCCTGTTGGGTAGAACGGCTTTTAGAGACAAATACCTGTCCTCTTTCAAACGCTAATTTTTCCGAATAAATAACAAGTTCATTTTTTTAACCTTGAGATATTTAAAAGAAAGAAATTAGGTAACCTTTTTTGAGACAAGAAAAAAACCTAAGTTCAAAAAAAATTTCATTTGAAAGATTTCTTATCTTCAGTATGTTTTAACTTTGTAGCTTGTCGTTATGATTCAAGTTTCTCATTCATGTACAAACATCGTATTTAACATTGACAAATCTGTATTCTATAGATTAGAGTCTAGTATAACTAAGTTTAAAAGGTTCTTGAATACCCCCACAAAGCAAGAAGTTTCACTATAAAGGCGGGTTCGATTTTTGTTCAGCGTCATTTATTCCCCATCTGTGACTGCATACTTCCTGGGAAAATGGGGAAACTATCCTGCTGGAATCTCCTGATAGTCTCCGTGGTTTTGGGGCAAGGAATCGTGGTCTCATCTGAAGAAAATATAGGTGAGTTGGAATTCTCTTGAGATTAAATGTTTTTCGAGAAAGATGGAAAAATCACATATATATTATAAAAAATATGGCAATAATTAGAGGGTGACGTTTGAAAAATTCATAAACATTATTATGATGCTTTTTCAAAAGGGCCAAATACGAATTTAAAATAAAAAATTCCTTTCTACCTAATGATAATTAATTTTCAAGTAACATATTGTACAGTGATGTTCACATACGTGGCATGGAGTAGATAAGAAGCATGACGTGATTCCAAATCAAACATCAGGGACAGAATATGCCAGTGTTCTCACTGGAATTTTATTGACTTAATTATATAAGAAAATCTCATTTCATGTACTATAGGACTATGATATATTTATCTTGCGATTTTTTTTTCAAATCACATTAAAGATTTTCAATACAGAACTAGATAACCAATATTTTTATCGAAAATGGGTTTATTGGGTGAAAAATTCTTTTCAAAATCAAACACGAATTGTGCCGAAAGAATTTTTTCAAAAAATCATTTTTTGATACAATCATTTTTTTTATTATTTCAAATATCAGACACAACTTAGTTACAACAATTAAGTAGAAGTAATTTGTTTCAACCGTTTATCTCTGACATTTTTGGAAATTATTATCATTTAATGAAGAAAAGCAATATATTTTCTGTTTAGGGTTTCGAAATGAGGAATGAGAAACTGGGGGGGAATTAACGGCAGGGGAGTAGGGGAAGAAAGGGGTAATTGGGGGGGGTGAATGTTGGAGAAGGGTCGAGGGGGGAGGTGTTATCTCAACAAGCGAGGAGAGAGGGAAGTAGTGTTGGAAGAAGTATGGGAAGGAGTGAGTGAAGGATGATGTGATGGGCGGGGAACCAGACGATACGAAAATGTCTGTCATACTGTGTTATCGTGATCTTTGACTACAATTTTCTCGGAATACAATGAGTTTTTTTGATGAAAAATTTTGTGCTTTCGCAAAAATGGAAACATTCTTTTTTTAGTTGCTTTCTAAAGCCGATTTTGAAAAGCTATGAAAGTTTAATCTTGAAATTCCCGTTTGATTTTTTCGGAATAAGCTAAACTTTTCAGAACAGTCTTTGTTTGCCCATGTTCAAAAACTTAATATCTCGAAAGCATGATTTTATTTTACTCCATACGTATTTCTCATCTGAAAAAATGCGCTTTTGTAAATTTTTGTTCTGAATCGTCGAAATTAGGTGTATCGAGTTGAAACTTATCATTTCTCTTCACAATCAGCCATTAAATCCGAATCAAATATCAGCGAAAATTTTTTCTTTTTTTTTTTTGGTCTTTGGAATTAATTATAACCTAGAGTACAAACTGTTTTTAATACACAAAATATTACTCATTACTGTTAATAGTAATCTTTTTCAGATTAGAGTGCTACAAATTTGTAGTTTTTTTGTATGAATTTTCAACTTTTTTGTCAAATTATCACTTAAAGTGAGCTGACAATTAATGCGAACTCAACAAACATAATTGTTTAAACTAGTTACTATTGTTTATAAGTGTTTTTTCTTATAGTAATGCCAGAACGTTGCGGCTTTTTCTGAAATCTTTAACTTCATTATAGCTTATTAGTAATAAACAAATAATAAATGAACATCGAAAAGAATTGTTTTTCAAATATTCTCGCTCTTTTTCGTGGATATATTTTTCTGAACTAAAACCACATTTTCTAAATATTCTTCAAGTTTTCTCTGTGGCTAATATTGAATCTAACTTTTCTTTAATATTGTTACTGGTTGCTCAGCACTTTTTTGTTAAAATTATATTTTTCTGAATGATTCTTATTGATTGTTGTGAAATGGATACTTTTTTTCTAACAAATTTTTTACGCTCAACGTAGAGTAGAACGGGGTGAGGCAGCAAAGATGCCACATTTTCGCGTGCAGAGCACTTGTTTGAAATGATATCAAAAAGTGTATGGTGTCGTTAGAAAGCTTAATTCTTTGGCTACAAAATTTACTCGCGGCATTTTGACGAAGTTCGCCCATTACAGTTTCAACAACCGTTTTCCAGAGACGCTATGTTTTTGCTCAACCATAAAAACGTGGGGCGAGGCAGCCAACCATTTCAGCCGTTATTAGACGGCACAAAAGTTTTAATACACAGACATAAAATAATGTATAAGTTCTTCATTAGGTCCAAAATGATATATAAAAATAAAAAACAAAGTTAAATGTCTTCTCTGATATTTAATGGAACTCGAAAGAAAAACCAAACAAAAATGGGAAAAATTCGGAAAAAGTAATATGTCATCTTCGTTGCTGCTGTCCGAAGATTCATAAGAAGTTTATACCTTCTTCGGGCGGCCACCTCGAGGACCGCCACAAGCAATTCGCTTTTTAGCCTTTTCAGCATGATCTACCGTTTGTTGGCTACCTCGCCCCACATGTGCTTTTATTCACAAGAATTTCACCCGAAAAAAGTATTTTGAATATCAAAAAACCAACGATTCCACCGTCTTAAGCACAAAATCCTACTGCGGAAAATACTTACTTAACTTTTTTCACACAACCTATACACGAAGGATAAACAAACGTGAATTACGAAAAGTTTCCTTCTGCTAGTAGTTTTTCACAAATGACGCTGCTTCTTACAAACTGCGACAGTCACGACACTCGACTTCCGGCAAGTACAGCGGACTAACCTAACCAAACTTACATTACAAAGGTGCGCGATTTCAATTAACGCTGTGGGAATAAGAAGAAATTGGCAGTCTCGCCCCACTGGCTGCCTCGCCCCGTTCCATTCTACTGCAGGAAAAATTTTAATTCCGTGTTTTGGTCGGAGGATATTATAAAAGATTATTCGAAAAATAAGGGATAAATTTAAATTTGGTTTTTTGCATGATAAAGGGTATAACTAAATCTAAGCTTATTAGGGCTTAGAAAATACGTTATTGGAGTAAATAATATAGTGAATGACACTGATAGAATGATGTATATTCTTTTTTCAGAGGCGTCGTCAGCTCTTCTACTTCGTCAAAAGCGTGCATCTTCTTCATCTGGACTTTCTCCCATCCATGCGCCGCCGGAGCGTAGCTTCTCATTGTCGCCTGAACGTGACTTACAATTGTCGCCGGAGCGTAGATTATCTCTATCGCCTGAACGTGACTTACAATTGTCGCCGGAGCGTAGCTTCTCATTGCCGCCTGAACCTCACTTACAATTGTCGCCGGAGCGTCTTTTGCAAAGGACGCCGCAGCGTCGCCCACAATCTGCGTGGCAGCGTGAATTATTGTCTTCGTCGTCGGAGCCTCCCCCCAGTAGAGTGGGGTTGGAAGATCCTGGTCGATGGGACAAGCCCATTCCTTTTGGTATGGTCCGGATTTATCATCGCAACCGCGAAGTTGGCGTTGGCGTTATAGCAAAGGCAGAAACCATCGTAACGAAAGCTCACTTTTTTGATCCGAAAATGCAACCGGGAGAGTATCATATTGAATTCCCTGACGAAGAAGGGAGGACTAAAAGGCGTAATTTATTACGGTATGATCCAAATGTAACTTACATCGAAAACAAAGAAAAACCTTGGGGGCCTAACGATGTTTGCATGGCCCACACTATTGGTGGGCTCAAAAAGGCACCAATTGTATCCGCATTGCTTAAGGAAACAAAACTCTTTACAAAAGAACAAATTTTTTGGATCGGTCACTACACATCATGCTTACACGGGCCTGGTATGAGTAGTTATGATGTATAGCTCAAATCTTGAGTTAATGCGTTAAATAAAGAATCTTCCAAATAACTGAAGAACTCTTAATACTTTTGAAATCATATTTATTAAATATAAATCCCTTTTCTAATAACTACAGTTGTTAAAAAAATGAAATTAACAAGTTTCGAAGAATTATTTTTTACAAGATAACACATTTTTGTAACCATCTTAAGGCCATTCAAAAACTACGTTACACTTTCAGGCGGAGAGGGATTATCAAGATTTGCAAACAATTTGTTTAAATGAATTTTTTTCATACTAACTATTTTAAAGTAATTTCTTTTTCATTTAAACAAACAATTAATCATTCAGTATTTCTTTGAATGATTCTTTTTTGTTGTAATCATTTTTTCCAAAATAAATGTTTAAAATTTATATTTTTAGTTGATTGATGTTTGAATTTGTCATTGCTAAAAGCAAAATATTTTGTTAAGACCATAATTCAGTTGTTCGTATAATTTATTTAAGATTAATTGTACATTTTTATCGAACTGAAATTAAAAAGATCTGATTTTTTCCTAAATTTACCTAAGTTCATAAAATCTTTTTCCGTTTTTTGAAGAATTCTTTTTTTTCGGTTTTCAAGAAACGTCCCATTTCTCTCATTAGTTCGCTTTTTGAACTGAATCAATAGAACCTAATGCAAAAATCCAAGGATTCCTAGTTAAAAGTTTATTTTTTGTGTTTGAAAAGTCTAGCATTATATTTATGGGTTTTCATTAATTTTTAATTAATTTATGGTTTTTGATTCTAATATTTGGTTGAACATTGAACTGTTTTGTTGGAAATTAGTTTTTTAACTGAAAAATTAACTATTCCATTTTCGGTTGAAAATTTATTTTCAATACTATAAATTGTAGAATAAATCAAAAAATTTTCAAAATTATACAATTTGAATTAGTTTTAAGCTGAAAAAATTAATTTACAAATCAAAATTTGTTTTGATATCTTTTTAGATATTCTCTTCAAAATTTGTTTTAAAAAACTCATTCAAAAATTTTCCAGGAGTCTAATAAAAATTTTGTTATTATCTTGCAACTTGAATTTTTCTTACAATTTTTGGAAAATCCTACAAGATGAAAAAAATCGCATCAAAATCTTACAGCTTCCTTTTTGAAAATTTCAAAACTCTTCTTAAATATGCTTTTAAAATCAATTTTATAAAAATCATTTTATATATATAGTTTTTTAGGAATTTTGATAGAATTTGTTGTTATTTTGAAATCTTTCAAAACGCTTTTAAATTTCTAAATTTTTTGTTCGAAATCTTCAAAAATCTACATTTGGTTTTAAATATTCTTAAATCTTCTCAAGTCGCGAATAATTTTTGAATCTTTTTGAAACTTCTTAGCATACCTTTCACTTCTTCGAATTATTTCCAAATTATTAATTATTTCATTGTTATTATGAATATTTTGTTGGAGTTTGAACTGCTTTGTAAAACATTTATTTTCTTAGTTAAAGATTTCACTACTTTCCTGCAAATTAATTTTCCTTACTGAAAATTTAACTATTCTATTATTGATACAACACTGATTATTTTTAGATGAAGATTCAATAATTTCGTTGAAATTTCATGTATTTTATTTTAAATTTGTCTTTTTTGGTAGAAAAACATTCTTCTTGGTTAAAGATTCAACTACTTGGTTGAAAGTTGAACTTTTTCTTTAATTTATAAGCAACTGTAAGATTTCACCAAAAACATCCCCTTCACCCAAATTGTCTTATGTTATTTTTGGATGATCCCTCGATATTCCCATACTGGAATATAAGAGTTTATAATATTATCAGAATGACAACTGGGCATAAAGTCGAAAAATAAATTTATTTTCAAACTATAATAGAAAATTCAGCCAAAACTGTAAACGTATGTTTGGTCATTATTTAGAATGTTTTAGGGGAATAAATAATAAAGAAAATGTTATGTGTTTGTGGTATCCACACTGTTAAAAATGTTTGGAATTCTCCAACACTTCTACAATACAAGCGTAAGGTAAAATTGCAAATACGGTATTGGAATGACGAAATTGCAATACATGTATTGTAAGTGCTGTAAATCGTGAAGCACCACTAAAGGAATTCACGAAATTTATGGAATTCGTGGAATTAATGGAATTCACGGAATTCACAAAATTGATAGAATTCACGGAATTCACTAAATTTATGGGACTCACAGAATTCGTGGAATTCACCAAATTCATGGAATTCGCGAAATTCATGGAATTCACGAAATTTATGGAATTCATGGAATTCACGGGATTTATGAAACTTAAGGAATTCACGAAATTTATGGAATTCATGGAATTCGCGGAATTAATGGCATTCACGGAATTCAAGGAATTCTCAAAATTTATGGAATTCATGGAATTCACTAAATTTATGGAACTCACATAATTCATGGAATTCACAAAATTTATGGAATTCATGGAATTCACAAAATTTATGGAATTCATCGAATTTACGGAATTCATGGAATTCACAAAATTTATGGAATTCATCGAATTTACGGAATTCATGGAAATCACTGAATTTATGGAATTCAAGGTGTTCAAGAAGTTCGTGCCATCCAAGTAATTCATGGAATTCACGGAATTCATGGAATTGGTGGAATTCATGAAATTCACGGAATTCGCGGAATTCATGGAATTCGTGGAATTCACTAAATTTATGGAACTCACAGAATTCATCGAATTCACGGAATTCATGGAATTCACGAAATTTATGGAATTCATGGTATTCACGGGATTTATGGAATTCACGGAATTCATGAAACTTAAGGAATTCACTAAATTGATGGAATTCATG
>CAKNYM010052811.1:512506-529701 GCA_932195095.1 Andricus curvator
AAAACCTAAGTTCAAAAAAAATCTGATGAAATTGTCTGATGAATTGGTTAATTAAAAATTATTTTATTTTCATCTTAAATACTTTATATTCAAAAGAGTTTTTATCTTTACAATGTTTTAACTTTGTAGCTTGTCGTAAGATTCAAGTTTCTCACTCTTGTACAAACATCTTAATTAATGTTGAGAAATCTGTATTCTATAGATTAGAGCCAAGTATAACTAAGTGTAAAAGGTTCTTGAATACCCCCACAAAGCGAGAAGTTTCACTATAAAAGCGGGTTCGATTTTTCTTCACCCTCATTAGGTTCCCTTCTGTGAGTGCATACTTTCCTAGAAAAATGGGGAAGCTATCCTGCTGGAATCTCCTGATAGTCTCTGTGGTTTTGGGGCAAGGAATTGTGGTCTCATCTGAAGAAAATATAGGTGAGTTAATATTCTCTTGAGATTAAATCTTTTTTGAAAAAAGATAGAAAAATCACATATATATTATAAAAAATATGGCAATAATTAAAGAGTGGCGTTTGAAAAATTCATAAACGGTATTATGATTTCTCAAGAGGGACAATATACGCATTTAAAATGAAATTTTTTTTTCAAAACAATGATAATTGATTTTTCAGTAACATATTGTACAGTGATGGTCACATACGTGGCACGGAATAGATAAGAAGCATGACATGATTTCAAATCAAACATCAGGGACAGAATATGTCAAGTGTTTTCATTGGACTTTTATTGACTTTATCATATAAAAAAATCTCTTTTCGTGTACTTTAAGACTATTATTGATCTTGCGATTTTTTTTAAATCGCAACTGAAGATTTTCACTACAGAAATAGATAACCAATATTTTTATCGAAAATGGGTTTATTGGGCAAAAATTTTTTTACAAAATCAAACACATTGTGGCAAAAGAATTATTTCAAAAAATCATTTTTTGATACAATCATTTTTTTTTAATTATTTCAAATTTTAGATACAACTTAGTTACAACAATCAAGTAGAAGTAATTTGTTTCAACCGTTCATCTCTGACATTTTTGAAAATTATTATAATTTAACGAAGAAAAGCAATATATCTTCTGTTTAGGGTTTCGAAATGAGGAATGAGAAACTGAGGGGAAATGAAAGGCGGGAGAGTAGGGGAAGTAGGGGTAATTGGGGAGGTGAAGTGAGTGTAAGTGAAGGAAAGTAGGGGGAATTATTAGAAAGGATTATGTGTAGGGGGAGGGGGTGAATGTTGGGGAAGAAAAGAGGGGGGATGGGTGAATACTGGGGAATAAAAGAAGGGGAATGTGTTATCTGAACAAGCCAGGAGAGAGGAAAGTAGCGTTGGAAGAAGTATGAGAAGGTGTGATCGAAGGATGAAGTAATGGGCGGGGAACCAGGCGATACGAAAATGTCATACTGTGTTATCGTGATTTTTGACTCTGATTTTCTCGGAATACAATAACTTTTTCGAATCAAATATTTTGTGGCTTTATTCAGCATTCCTATATTTCGGGAGTAAGTTTTTTCATTTTGCAAAAATGGAAACATTCTTTTTTTAATTGCTTTCTAAAGAGTTCCGTCCACTCAGCGCCGCGCAGTGGGGTGAAATTGGAAAGCGAGGTTCTAAATGACATTTAGAACGTAATTATGCACCGATTTTAGATTTTTTTTTGAATTCAGAACTAAATTTTTCAGAAAATGGTGAAAGTAGATTTTTCTTTTTGTTTATTTAATTGTTATGTTAATGCAAACAGCGAAAAAAATGTCCATTTTTGTAATTTCATTTTTTATCTTCCAGACAAAATTTTTCTTATACTTCTTGTTCCTTTTTTTTAATGCACAGGGGTATGTGAAAAATAAAAAAATTGTCAACTCGCAAAGTTAATTGTTATAAACAAATTGTATTAAAAAATTATCGATATTAGGGGTTAGTCGTCTTTAAAGTATATTTCTGCTCTGAAATCGCTTGCCTTCATCGTTAAGATGATACGCGGCCATTGAAATTTACTATTGAATGTTATTTGTTTATTTTATAAACAAATGCACATTTTGGGCGTTTTTAGGCGAAAAGAAACCGTTTTTTCTTTCGAACTTGTTGCAATTATATTGAATAATGTTTTTTGAAAAAATTTTTGCCACTTATCAATATTTTTTTATTTTATAAACAAATTATATAAACAAATACACATTTTGGGCGTTTTTAAGCGAAAAGTAATCGTTTTTTTTTTTCATTACCTTGCTGAAATTATTATGAAAATGATGTTTTCTAGGGAAAATTTTGCAACCCATCAATATTTGTTTATTTTATAAACAAAGTATATGAACAAATGCACATTTTGGGCTATTTTAAGCGAAAATAAACCGTTTTCTCATCTGACCTTACAAAAATTATATTGCCAATGATGTTTTCTGAAAATTGTATTGCCACTTACAATATTTTTTTACGTTATAAACAAATTATATAAACAAATGTACATTTTCAGCGTTTTTAAGCGAAAAGAAGTCGTTTTTTCTTCTTACCTTGCTGACATTATATTGCCAATGATGTCTTGTGAACAAATTTTTACCGCCCATTATTATTTGTTCATTTTATAAACAAATTATATAAACAAATGCACATTTTGGGCGATTTTTAGCAAAAATAAACCGTTTTTTCTTCTGACCTTGCTAATATTGTATTGCCAATAATGTTTTCTGAAAATTTTTTTACCACCCATCAATATTTGTTTACTTTATAAACAAATTATATGAACAATTGTACATTTTCAGCATTTTTAAGCGAAAATAAGTCGTTTTTTCTCCTGACCTTGCTGAAATTATATTGCCAATGATGTTTTCTGAAAAAATTTCGCCATTCATGAATCTTCACTTATTTTAGAAACAAATTATATAAATAAATTCACATATAAGGAGTTTTTAAGCGAAAAAATATAGTTTTTTCTTCTGATCTTGTTGCAGTTATATGGCCAATGATGTTCTATCGAAAAATGTTGCCAAGCACCGCTGATCGTTTATTTTGTAAATAAATTATATAAACCAATTTACATTACAGATATTTATAGGCAGAAAGATATCGTTTTTCTTTTATTATTGTTTAAACTCTATTAACAATGAATTGTCTAGATGAAATATTGTCATGCCTCACTATTTGTTTATTTTAAAAACAAATTAGGTGAACGCCTAAACTGTTCATTTTTTGTATAATTTGTTTATAAAATAAGCAAATATTAATGCATATCAATTTTTTTATAAACCATCATTGAAAATATAATTTCAGCAAGGTCAGAGGAAAAAAACGAATTTTTTTCGCTGAAAAACTCCTAAAATGCGCATTTGTTCATATAATTTGTTTATAAAATGAACAAATATTGATGGGTGGCAAAATTTTTTCAGAAAACGTCATAAGCGATATAATTTCAGCAATTTCAGAAGAATGGTCGATTTCTTTTCGCTTAAAAACGCTCAAAATGTGCATTTTTTTATTAAATAAACAAATATTGATGGGTGGCAAATTTTTTTTAGAAAAACATCATTGGCAATATACTTTCAGCAAGGTAAAAAAAAAGTATTTCTTGCGCTTGAAAACGCCCAAAATGTGCATTTGTTTATATAATTTGTTTATAAAATAAAGAAATAACATTCAATATTAAATGTCAATGGCCACGTATCATCTTAACGATGAAAGCAAGCGATTTCAGAGCAGAAATATACTTTGAAGACGAATAACCCCTAATGTCGATCATTTGTTAATGCAATTTGTTTATAACAATTAACTTTGCAAGTTAACAATTTTATTGTCTTCCTTATACCCCTGTGCATTAAATACAAGGGACGAGAAGTATAAGAAAAATTTTGTCTAGAAGATAAAAAATGAAATTAAAAAAATCGACATTTTTTTCGCTGTTTGCATTAACATAACAATTAAATGTACAAAAAAATAGAAAATCTACTCTCACGATTTTCTGAAAAATTTAGTTCTGAATTTAAAAAAAAAAAAATGTAAAATCGGTGCATAATTACGTTCTAAATGTCATTTTGAACCTCGTTTTCCAATTTCACCCCACTGTGCGCCGCCACCAAGGCAAAATGAAAAATGAAAACCCCATATTTTTTTTTTTTTTTTTTGCAAATTTTATTCTCGAAATTTTTTTTTTTTTTTAAACTTCCGAGATGAGGGTGGCGGGGATAGCTCGATGTGCAATCAGCGCCGCCACCTATGAACAGTCACTAAATTATTATAATGAAATAAACGATCAGGGGAGATTTTTTTTCTTTTTTTTTTTGCTTTTCGGAAACATATAATACATGTTCAAAAAACTACCCCTAAGTCATACATACCTACCCCTCGTGAACTAAAACGTTGTAAAAGTGTAAAAACAACCTTGAATAACGTAAATATAATTCAGAACTCTAAATTATTTATTGAACACTTGAAAATTTACCCCTTTTATAATTTCCCCCGAAAACTACCCTTTCGCGCAAATTTATGTAGTGAAAATGAATCAAAAATAATAATATTCGAAAAAAACAGTTAGCGGAGATTTTTTTTTCTCTTTTTTTACTCTCCGATGACATAAAATACGTGTCCGAAAAAACTACCCCCAAGTCATATAGACCTACCCCTCGTGATCAAAAATGTAAAAACAACCTTGAACAGCGTCAATATGATTCAGAACTTTAAATTAATTATTTAACTTTCCAAAATTCACCCCTTTTATGAATTTTCTTTGAAACCACCCTTCCACGTAAAGGACCAGGTACAAAATGTACATAAAATGGTTCTCAATCGATTATGATGAAACTTTTTAAAATTGTAGCTCTCATCCTCTCGATTGAAAAAGTTAATAGGCGGAAAGTCAAAAAATGGACAGTTTTCGACTTACAGAGGGTTGAACTTCGAACCACCTGGAGGTGGTTTCAAAAATAATTTCCAGATAAATGTCAAAAATGAGAATGTTCAAATTATCAGAGTCCCCAAAAAATTTTAAATTGCATTTCTGACTATTGACATCACTTTCGGAAGGTTTCCTGAGCCACGCCTATTATGCACCAAATTTTAAATTAGACCTAGGGGTAGTTTCAAAAATAATTTTCAGATAAATGTCAAAAATGACAATTTTGATTGTATCAAAGACCCCAACAAAATTTCAATTGCATTTATGACTATTGGCATCACTTCCGAAAACCCTCCTGACGCATCCCTATTATTCACAAGTTTTCAAATTAGGCCTAGGGGTGGTTTCAAAAAGTTTTTCCAGATAAATGTCAAAAATGAGAATTTTGAAAGTATTAGTGTTCCGAAGAAATTTTTAATTGCATTCCTTACTATTGACATCACTTTCGACAGCTTTTCTGAAGCTGATGAAACAAGAAACCAGAGAATAGCAGACTCAAAATTTTTTTTTGAATTTTACCCCCATGTGTCTGTTTTATAGGGTCCCACAAAAACACAATAAGTGAAAAATTGTGTGTTTTTTTTGTTTTTTGGCATTATTAATAACCTATAGTACAAACTGTTTTTAATACAAAAAATATTACTTCTTACTGATAATTAGATACTTGAATCGATTTTTTGAACAATGTTTTAATGTGAATAGTAATTTTCTCTTAGAGTAGAGTTGTACAAATTTGTAGTTTTTTCGTATCAATTTTCAACTTTTAGCCAAATTGTCACTTGGAGTGAGCTGAAAATTAATGCAAATTCAACAAACATAATTGTTTAAACTAATTACTATTGTTTATACGTATTTTTCCTTATACTAATGCCAGAATCTTGCGGTTTTTCTGAAATCTTTAACTTCTTTATAGCTCATTATTAATAAACCAATAATAAATAAACATCGAAAAGAATTTTTTTTTCAACTATTGTCGCTCTTTTCTATGGATATATTTTTCCGAAATAAAACCAGATTTTCGAAATATTATTTAAGTTTTCTCTGTGGCTAATATTGAATGTAGCTTTTCTTTACTGTTGTTACTGGTTGCTGAGAGCTTTTTTGTTAAAATTATATTTTTTTGAATGATTCTTATTGATTGTTGTGGAATGGATACTTTTTTTAAAACAATTTTTCTACAATTATTTATTATTTTTAATGTTTAAAGTTTCTAAAATTATTGTTTAACTTTAATGTAACAATAAATAAAAAAAATATATTTCGGGATAAAAATTGTCAAGTATTGTTATTTTAAATTCAAACAATAATTTTAGACACTTTGAACAAGAAAAATATGATTTTTTATACAAATATTTGATTATTTTATTTTCAAATAATAAATAATATTGATTGAAAAACAATTTTTTTATTGTTTTGGGAGTTTTATGATTCGAAAATTTTCCACTTCGGATATTTTATAATTCGGCAATTTTCTATCGGGAATTTTAAAATTTGGTAATATTATAAACCGTCGGGAATTTTCCATTTCGGTAATATCATAAACTGTTGGGGAATTTTTTAGTCGGGAATTTCATTATTTGGGAATTATATTATTCGGGAATTTTATTTCAGGATTTTTCAGTCGTCCAAAAATGTTCATCCAAAAATATATTTTTTCAATAATTTTTATTTTGAATTCCAACAATCATTTTAGAAACTTTGAACAGGAAAAAATATATTTTTTTAATAAAAATATTTGATGATTATAGTTTTAATAAATAAATAATATTGATTGAAAAATAATTTTTTCATTGTTTCGGGAGTTTTACAATTCAAGAATTTTCCAGTTTGGATATTTTATAATTCGGCAATTTTCTATCGGGAATTTTAAAATTCGGTAATATTATAAACTGTAGGGAATTTTCCATTTCAGTAATATCATGAACTGTTCGGGAAGTTTTTATTCGGGAATTTCATTATCTGGGAATTTTCCAATTCGGGAATTTCATTCCATAATCGAAAATTTTATTATTCGGGAATTTGACAGAGCCATGAATTTTATTTTTTAGGATTTTTTTGTCGTCCAAAAATTTGCATCCAAAAATATATTTCTTCAATAATTGTTATTTTTATTTCAAACAATAATTTTAGAAACTTTGACCAGAAAAAAATATTTTTTTTTATACAAATATTTGACGATTGTATTTTGATTAAATAAATAATATTGATTGAAAAACTATTTTTTTGCATTTTTTCAAGATTTTTATAATTCAGGAATTTTCCAGTTCGGATATCTTATGATTCGGGAATTTTTTATTCCGGAATTTTCCAATTCGCGATTTGAGTCATGAATTTTCTTCTTTAGGATTTTTCAGTCGTCCAAAAATTTTCATCCAAAAATATATTTTTCCAAAAATTGTTATTTAAGATTCAAGCAGAATTTTTAGAAACTTTAAACATTACAATTTTTTTAATAAAGATATTTGATTATTTTATATTTAATAAAAAAATAATATTCATGAAAAAATTTTTTCATTTGTCTAAATTCGGGAATTTTATAATTGGGGAATTTTCTAGTTTGGATATTCTGGAATTCGGCAATTTTATGTCGAGAATTTTCCAATTCGGTAATATCATAAACTGTCGGAAATTTCATCATTCGGGAATTTTTCATTCCGGTAATATTATAAACTGTCCAGGAATTTTATTATTATGGAATTTTCCTATTCGCGGATTTTCTAATTCAGGAATTTTACAGTCTAGAGAATTTTTCAGTCTTCCCGATTTTTCACCATAAGTGTATTTGGATATTATTTTTCATTTCGAGAAAGCTATTTAATTAAATAATAAAATCATTACACATTTTTTATGGATTTTATGATTTAATTGAATAGTTTTTAGAAAGTGAAGAATAATTTCCAAACACACTTATGGTGAAAAACCATTTTTTTCTGAGTTTTGGTAAAAATTAAGTTTTGTTCCAATGTATTATTGTTTATCCCTCAGTTTGCAGATATCTTTGATTTCCCAACCTGAAATACCTGATAGAATATACTTGAATTTCCATCAATATTATCTTAATATGAAATATTAGCTACAGTACAAAATTAAGATTTTCAATTTACATTTAATATTTTTGATTATTATTTATTTAATAACTTTTTAAAATAAAATTTGACGATTCAGGGTGCCTTCATAGGTAGCAAATCATCTGAGTTCAAAAAATTATTTTTCTGAATTTTCGAAAAATGAAGAAGAAAAATTTTTTCCTGATTTTTCTGTTTGAAAATTAACTTGTTGAATAATAAAAATTTGAAGCATGAAATAAGGTCGATACGAGTTGTAGTTGTTCAGAAATCATCTTTCAGCTTCAAAATTTTACTCCGTAAAAAGGCTTTTGGATTAAACTGAAATACTGACGGATCTCGAACCTTTAAAACGGAAATTCCTATCTCATAATTTGTGAATTAGGATTAAGATCATAGTAAATATAGCGACTTTTTCGAATGTTGTCGAGTGCTTTATTGACAGTCATGAAAAATATATAACCATTCGTCCGCAATAAGTGCAATTATTTTTTAAATGAAATGGTAATAAGTACAATGTTTTTAAAAATCTGGTGTCCTGATTTCCATACCAATTTCATCCATACTTCCCTGTTCTTTGCACTGCTGTCAACTACATAGCAGAAGATGCTTTTTCGCTGACAAATTATTCCGAGACAGTTTAAAAACACGGAATTATCTCAGTTTCGTGTAAAGTTTATTCGACAAGGTTAATTTTTGTTGCAGCGAATCTTTCAACGGAAATCGATGTAAATTTTATCTTCTGTTTTTTCTGTGAAACCAACAAGTTTCCTTATGAAAGTGGGCTTGCAATGACAATAGTATAATAAAAATAATAATTATTATCTGACAAAACATAAACCCGCGATGCTTAAGTGTTAAATATTACATTTATATGAGAAACATATTGTAATAAATACGTTTCACCCTGAAATGACCATTCGTCAATCTTTGCTTGTTTTGTGCCACGCCTGACAATAGCCGACTTTCACCACTTGCACTCAGAGAAACTCCCGTGAGACAGTGATGCAACGTCGAGCGTCTGAATAGTCAGCTGTCCCTCTTTAGCATCCGCGCTCAGCGTAGAGTAGAACGGGTCGAGGCAGCCAAGACGCCACATTTTGGCGTGCAGAGCACTTGTTTGAAATGATATCAAAAAGTGTATGGTGTCCTTAGAAAGCTTGATTCTTTGGCTACAAAATTTCTTCGCGGCATTTTGACGAAGTTCGCCCATTACAGTTTCTACAACCGTTTTCCAGAGACGCTATGTTTTTGCTCAACCATAAAAACACAGGGCGAGGCTGCCAACCATTTCAGCAGTTATTAGGCGGCACAAAAGTTTTAATACACAGACATATGATAATGTATAGTTCTGCATTCGGTCCAAGATAACATATAAAATCAAGAAACAAAGTTGAATGCCTTCTCTAACATTTAATGGAACTCAAAAGAAAAACAAAACAAAAATTGGAAAAATTAATATGTCATCTTCGTTGCTGCTGTCCGAGGTTTCATAAGAAGTTTATACCTTCTTCGGGCGGCCACCTCGAGGGCCGCCACGAGCAATTCGCTTTTTAGCCTTTTCGGCATCATCTACCGTTTGTTGGCTACCTCGCCCCACATGTGCTTTTTTCCACAAAAATTTCACCCAAAAAAAGTATTTTGAATATCGAAAAACCAACGATTCCACCATCTTAAGCACAAAATCCTACTGCGGAAAATACTTACGTAACTTTTTTCACACAACCTATACACGGAAGATAAACAAACGTGAATTACGAAAATGTTTCTTCTGCTAGTAGTTTTTCACAAATGACGCTGCTTCTTACAAACTGCGACAGTCACGACACTTAACTTCCGGCAAGTACAGCGGACTAACCTAACCGACCTTACATTACAAAAGCGGGCGATTCCAATTAACGCTGTTGGAATAAGAACAAATTGGCTGCCTCGCCCCACTGGCTACCTCGCCCCGTTCTACTCTACTGCAGGTAAAATTGTAATTTCGTGTTGTGGTCGGAAGATATTATGAAAGATTATTCGAGAAATAAGGGATAAATTTAAATTTGGTTTGTTGCATGGTAAAGGGTATAACTAAATCTAAGATTATTAGGGTTAAGAAAATAAGTTATTGGAGTAAATCATATAGTAAATGACACTAATAGAATAATGTGTATTCTTTTCGCAGAGGCGTCATCAGCTCTTCTACTTCGTCAAAAGCGTGCATCTTCTTCATCTGGACTTACTCCCATCGATTCGCCGCCGAAGCGTGGCTTATCATCGTCGCCGGAACGTCGCTTACAATTGTCGCCGGAACGTCTTTCGCAATGGACCCCGCAGCGTCGCACACAATCTGCGTGGCAGCGTGAATTATTGTCTTCGTCGCCGGTGCCTCCCCCCAGTAGAGTGGGGTTGGAAGATCCTGGTCGATGGGACAAGCCCATTCCTCTCGGTATGGTCCGGATTTATCATCATAATCGCGAGGTTGGCATTGGCGTTATAGCAGACGAAAAAATCATCGTAACGAAAGCTCACTTTTTTGATCCCAAAATGCAATCGGGAGACTATCATATTGAATTTCCTGACGAAGAAGGAAGGACTAAAAGGCGTAATATATTACGGTATTCTCCGAATGAGTTTTACATCGAAAAGAACGAAAACCCTTGGGGGCCTAACGATGTTTGCATGGCCGATACTATTGGTGGGCTGAAAAAAGCACCAATTGTATCCGCATTGCTTAAGGCAACAAAACTCTTTACAACAGCACAAATTTATTGGATCGCTCACAACACAGGATGCTACGACTGTGCTGATCGATATCCTGTATAGCTCAAGTCTTGAGTTAATGCGTTAAATAAAGAACCTTCCAAATAACTGAGGAACTCCTAATACTTTTGAAATCATATTTATTAAATTTAATTTTCTTTTCTAATGACTACAGTTCTTCAAAAAATGGAATTAACAAGTTTTGAAGAATTATTTTTGTACAAGATAACACATTTTTTGAACAATCTTAAGGCCATTAAAAAACTACGTTACACTTTCAGGGGGAGAGAGATTAGAGGGATTTGTGACAATTTGTGTGATAAAAGTTCATACTTTTTGATTGAAAAGTCTACCATTTTTTCTTAGTTCAGAATTGATCTAATTCTTGTTAAAATTCAGTTTTTTGTTGTTGAAAATTAATTTGTAACTGCAAATTTAATTTTTCAATTTATGGTTAAAAATTAATCGTTTTCGATTTCAAATTCAACAATTTTATTAAAAATGAACATTTCTGTTAATCATCCATATTTTGGTATTAGGTGTTGTTGATGCCTATACCGTTTTCTTTATTAAAAACGAAATTTATCCAGAAGCTTTGGGTACTTAAGTAAGAAGAGTCGATGTTGTTCTCTCCTCACTCTTTGTCCATTTTTTTCTGCCAACAAATTAACGCGCATAACATGTTTGTTCATATCACATGTCCATTTTAATCGCCTTCTTGGTTGCTGAACCTCTGCTTCTACCTCTGGTTGAATTAGGCCATCTGCCTCTGGAGGATGTGGTGGTATTGGAACATCATCAGGTTGAGGCAAAACATCAATTGCCCCTGCTCGATCGTGTGATGCGGCTTCCTCTAATTGACGTTCCTTGCCGACGTGTTTTCACGCCAAATCAACCTGCTGATCAATCTCCATTGTTTGGTCTTCTGCGATAAGAAGATTACTTCTGATGTCCTTCATCATTATGATAAGTCTTTTTACTGAAACTTCCTTTATGTAAGGATACTTCGCAGAAAACTTTGTCCTGAAGTTGTATCCCTTTTCGCTTTTGGTGTTATACTTTGCACTTCCATAATAGAGACGCTCCAATTCCTCTCTCATTGTGATATCCTACTTGATGCTCTCCCACAGTATATCTGTTGAGGTGGGTGACTCCAAATTGCTAATGCTAGTCAAGGCATCCTCAGCAGGCACAGTAGATGTTCCACTGTTTACAGTTTGTCGAAGATGTTCTTGCTGGTCAGCTGTTTAATTAATGAGATCAGCCTGAACATCTCGCAGCTCACCATCACCACCGTCCTGCATGCTGTGGGACCCAGTGGTGGTTACAGGGGCGCTACGATGGTCATCGGGAAGCGACATGCGTTTCAAAATATTTCGTGGACTCTTCATGATGTTTTGTGGGGGAGCAAGAGACCAGCAGGCATGCCCTTTCGCGGGAAAGGAACTTTCTTCTCTCTGGCATTGCCTTACCTACGAACGTAAGTATGTCCATGCCAGGATAAGGAAGGTACGCTTCCTCAGGCCGGCCGAGAAGAAGGACAGGGTGTAGGAGAGAGCCGCGCGTACAGCGCCACTAAAAATCAAGCGCGCGCATTTCCCTCCACTCGATCCTTCCTACTCCAGCCAGCTCTCGCAAGGCCCTGCGGGTTTAAAAAGGCGTGCTTCGCCACGGAACGGCAGAAGGATCATGGTCGGCATTTCGGTCTGATCAAGAAGGCTAACGGCTGAAATCTCGCTATTACCCCTTAGCACCTCGTTGGGCTATACCACTCGGGCCAGGAACCACTACGCTTATCGAACGCTGCCTCTCTGTCTCTCGCTCTCAAGGCTTGAAATTCGCTCTGATAGCAAAGACTGGCGGCTGGTTATCCGCTGTTAGTTCTTACAACTTCCCAACGCTGGTCATCCGCTTTGGGACTCAAATCGCCACCTTACAAAGCATAGCAGAAGTACTTTCTCTCTCTCTCTGACTCACTCGCTAAGACTGTCATAAGCACTCCTTGTACGTAAACCGAATAAATTTGTTGAATCTCATTTTAACCTTTCCTCAATTTGTTGCATCAATTATTTTTCTTCCTTCCCCATTCCTCCATTTACGGGTCGGCTGGCATCCCAGCTGTACTCGGTTGGTTCCCAAACCCTTTCCATCCATTGACTCCACCCCCCCCCCCCTACCCGAGCTTATGAGTTGAGACCGACGGCACCATAACCTGCGCCTCGTGTCTCCTTACCGCTACTCACACTTCCTACACGAAAAGCTAGGACTATATCAATCATATTAATTTATATTTTGAGGAAATACAATAAACTTAAAAAATGTTTAACAATTTCAGGGCTTGAAGTAATTTCAAAAATTGTAAAAAAAAGTTGTTATTATTGACAAGATTGAAATTCCAATCTAATTATGCCGATAGGAAGTCTTTATTACGTTATTACAATCTGTTTTGCAAGTTATAATGGAAAATAACATATCGCACTTATTCTAATTTTCAACTTATTGAAGTAAGTAACATACAGTTAGAATTGCCAAGAAACTTAGATTTCGAATATAATATTTCTAAATTAATAATCAAAAATTTTGTATCTTTTTTTATATTTAATTTTAGGGCCCGTGCATAAATTACGTAAATTCTTTTAAATAGGGGCGGGGGTAGGTAAAAAAATGGTATGCTGTTTTACATGTGAGAGGGAGTACGTGGTCAAAAACCAATTCTTACGTAAGATATTTTTAAGTCTGCGAATGACTATAAATAAATTTGAAATTTTCATTTAATCTAAATATTCCTATTTATCGCAGGGTCTTTCTCTTTTTCCCGTTTCCCTGAATTTAAAATTAAAATTGAAAGTTTATTCGTCTCGGGTAAAAAGTCTCCTTATAAATTTCAGGTTAGGAACTCATATTTCTGGTTAAGAATTGTATTATCTAGTTAAAAATTTTATTATTTTGTTGAAATTTTAACAATAGAAATGCCTATTTATCTCGAAAATAAACAATTTGGTAGAAAATGTAACTATTTTGCAGAAAATTAATTTTTTTTGTATTAAAAATTAGTTTTTTGATTGAAATTTAACGTTTATAAATTTAAAGTTGATATTTTTTGTTTATAATGTGTCTTTTTTAGTAGAAAATTAATCTTCTTAGTTGAAAATTCATCTTTTCGGTTGAAAATGTAATTTTTTGTTTGAAAATTCCACTGTTTTGTAGGTATAGTCTTTTTAGCTTGAAAATTGAACAATTTGATAAAAAAATCAACTCATTCGCAAAAAATTCAACTGTATTGAAGAAAATTCAAATGTTTTGTAGAAAATGAGTTTTTTTATTCCAATTTTTGTTTTAAGGGAAATTTAACTTTTCTATTTTCTGGTAATAATTGACCATCTTTAGTTTCAAAATTTAACTATTTGGTTGAAAATTCAACTCTGGTCGAAAGTTGAACTGCTTAATTGAAAATTCATTTTTTTTCATAATTTTGGTGGAAAATTCATTTCTTTGGTTGAGAATTAAGCTACTTTGATAAAAATGAGTTTTCCTTGTTAAATTTTTTTTTTTCAAGTGAACATTTAATTACTTGTTTGAAAATACAACTTTTTTGTAGTGTGTATTTTCTGAAAAAAGTTTCTCTCGATCTCTCTAGTAGCTTATTTGGAAAGCACTCGACCGGCAATCGCAAGTTCTGAGGTTCGATTCCCAGCGGAGCGAAAGGAGAAGATCTTTTTTTAGACAAAATTAATTAAAAAAATTGTTTATTGATTGTAAAGCAAGCAGGTATACGGCGATTAAGTGGGCACTGCCCAAAAAGAGATAAGTTTCTGATAAATTAGTTTAACTAAAATTAATAATTAAAAAAATAATAAATTACAAAAATAGTTGTCAACCTTCCTTGAGAGGATATAATTCATTATTTTCAAGTGATGGTAGCGTCTCTAAAGATGGCTCAGAAAAATGTTGTTTAAATCCAACTGGATTTAACAAGTACTCTGCCTCCTTGTCTAAATTATCGAGGGCAGATTTTATTTTCAATAAGGATTCTGTTATATCATGCATTTCTATAATAGAACCATTCGATTCAATTTTATCACTCGAGGGATTAGATGTACTCTTTTCTGATTCCCAATTAGATTTTGAGAAATGCTCCTCCTTTTTATTGCTGGTTCCTGATTCTAATCCAGATTCAACTTGTGCGGATGGCGAATTTGATGACTCTAAGGGTGCTAAAAGAATAATATTTTTTGTAAATAATTTTATTATTTTTCAGGATTTAAAAAAATATTAGGAAAACCTTAAATTATTTCAAAATAAATTTAGAGGTCTTAGAAGTTTTGAAAAGATTAGAAAATAATTTTAATCTTCAGAAGAACTACATTTTTTTTCAAACGACGTAGATTTTTGAAGATTTCAGAAAAAGAAGCTTTTCAAGAATTCGGATTGGTTTAATGAAATGAACAAAATTTTCTCAAGATTCCTGGGAAAATTTTGAACGATTTTTTTAAATTAATTTCAAGAGAAAATTGAAAAAGATTTTAAAAGATTTCAAATCATGTTCTTATATTTCAAAAATAAAAGTACTATTTCAAAGCAAAATATTTTAATTTTGCAAGATTAATAAATAATTTAAGACTTGAATAGATTTCAAATAATTTTAAATTTTAAATGATTTTCTATTTTGAAAAATTATGTTTAAAGAACATTTCAAAAGATTTCATACATTTCAAAAGATTACCAAAATTGAGAAAAAGGAATCTGGAACATTTTAGGACAATTTTTTCAATTTTGCAGGATTTTAAAATATTTCAGAAAACATTTAAATCTTTTAAAAAGATATTGAGAAATTATGAAAAATTTCAAAATCAAGAAACATTTCAAAGGCTAAAAACAAAATTTAGATTTTTGAAGATTTTGAGAAAAGAAGCGTTTCAGGAATTTTGAATAGTTTGAAAAGATTAACAAAAATTTCTTAAGATTCCTGGGAAAATTGAAAACGAATTTAAAAAAATAAATTTCAAGAGAAAATTGAAGAAGGATTTAAAAGATTCCAAACTGATTTCCTAAAATTTCAAAAAATAAACTACAAAATATTAAAGCAGAATTTTAGAAAAAATTCTTTAAGTTTTAGAGAAACATATTCAGAAGTTTTCAAAAGATTCATAAATAATTCAAAACTTGAAAAAAAGTAAAATAATTAGAAACAAAATGAATATTTTAAATGTTTTCGAGAGAATACAAAAACGTTCTTAAGATTCCTGATGAAATTCAAAATGATTTTCTATTTTGCACAATTATGTTTGAAGAATATTCAAAAAGATTGTACACATTCCAAAAGATTTCTAAAATAGCCGAAAAGGAATATGGAAGTTTTCAGGACAATTTTTTTAATTTTCAGGAGTTTGAATATTTTAGAAAACATTTGAATTATTTCAAAAGATGTTTAAAAATTATGATAAAAATTTTAAATAAAAAAAATATTTCGAACATTTTAAAACAATATGTAAATTTTTAAAGATTTTGAAATACCATTTTTGAGTTTTCTTTTTAGGATTTTGAATGGTTTCAATAAAAAACAAAAGTTTTTGAGATTCTTGGAAAAATTTTAACTGATTTGTAATTTGAGAAATTAATTTAAAAAGAATATTTCAAAATATTTCAAAAAGTTACCAATATTGTTCAAAAAGAATCTGGAAAATTTAAACGCATTTTTTTAATTTTTGAGAATTTTAAAAACATTTTAGGATGAACTCAAATGATTTAAAAATATATTCAGAAGTTTCAGAAATTTGTAGTTTTATAATCTTGAGAAGATTTGAACAATTCAAAACAAAATGTAGATTTTTTTAAATTTTTTAAAAAGAAACTTTTCAAGAATTTTGAAAGGTTTAAAGGGATTGCCAAAAATTTTCACAATATTTCTGGAAAAATTTCAAACGATTTTCTGAAAATGAATCTTGAAAGAAAATTTAAAAAGGTTTTAAAAGATTCCAAAGGATTTTCTAAAATATCAAAAAATAAAGTACAATATGCTTTCAAAATATGCATAAATAATTTAAAACTTAAAATATTTCACATAATTTAATACGGAATATAGATTTTCAAAATGTTTCAAGAAAATAGACAAATTTTATTAAATTTCATGACAACATTTCAAATGATTTTTTATTTTCAGAGAGGAATTTGGAGAGAAAAATGAAAAATATTTGAAAACAATTTAAATTATTTTATGAAATTTTGAAAAGTTTGAAGCAATATTTTTCAGTTCTACAAGGTTACAAAATTTTAGAAAAATTAAAGAATATTCCAAAAGATTTTCGAAATTGACAAAGAAGAATCTGGAAGATTTTAAGACATTTTTTTTTATTTTGCAGGATTTTTAAACATTTTAGAAAACATTTGAATCATTTGAAAAGATATTCAGAAATTTTGGCAAATTTAATAATTTGAAATATACGTTTTTGAAGTTTCTTAAATTTCTTTAATTTTCTTCAATTTTCAACTGCTGAAAATTC
>CAKNYM010052812.1:0-15713 GCA_932195095.1 Andricus curvator
TAGTTTATTGCCATGCGTGAGCCATGCAAACTTTTTTCACGCGGGTATATACTCAAAAATTCAACACTTTTTAAAAATCCAATTTATCAAATTTCGAAACGTTTTCAACGCAAGTAGGAGCGCCTATTTGCAATTAATATTTATAAATTTTTAGATTTTTAATAAAGTTAAAATTCGATTTTTAAGATCATTATAGATAATTAGAGTTAGAAAATAGAAATAGTTAAAATCAAGCCACGACGCGTGAACGCCAAGGTAGTGGACACGGGGGATTTTTCCCACCACGCGAGTCCCCTCTTGTCGCACGGGCCCAGCCAATCAGAGGCTGGGACTACTCTTCTCGGACGAGTGGAGCGGCAGCGAAGCGACGGTCCGCGGACCGTGTAGTTAGTTAGTCCCCGAAATCGAAGAGTGACAGGTCGAGAAGCGCTCGCCTGTCATCATTGTCACGGTTCCGGAAACTAAGCGTGACCATCGAGTCACGCACCCTCGTTCTTATACCATCAGAAGTCTTTTTTAGAAAGAAAATAAATCAGTTGTGTTCTCGCGAATCTCGATTCAGTTCTTTCGTTTAACCTTCCTCAATCCTGGCCCATTTATTTTCGTTCGTGACCGGCTGGGAAATAAGCGGATCATCGGATGCGGAGCGCCTGATCGACTTCGGACAGCCGTCCATCTCAGATAACCAGCCATTCAGATCTACATAGACGGGCGATCGCCCGGGTATATATTTTTTTTTTTCTTTTTGTTGTCTCTTTCTCTATCTCTTCTCTTTTATTCTCTCTCTTTTATCTTGTGCCTTTTTGTTTCTGTTCTGTTTGTTTCTCTCTCTTTTCAAAGTGTGGCCCATTGCCGAATATATTGTTCATCGTTTCTTGCGGGCCTATTGCCGACTAATTAAGTCTCCCTACGCGAAGAGTGGAGCACTGTGTTCGCGACTCGCCGACCTTAGACCTTCAAAGTCGGTGGTTCACACCACTGATTGATCACGACGGGTCGAGGGTTTAATTACCCTTGACGGTGATCGTGACCACGACAAGTCGGAGGTTTAATTACCTCTGGCGGTGGTTACCTGTCACGACGTGTCGGAGGTTTGACTACCTCTGGCGGTGACCCTTATCTAAGGTTGAGAAATATCTCGCGTAAACTCCTATCGGAAACTTAGCGAAAATTCTTTTCAGGATTGATCGGTACCCATTTTTCCGATTTCTCTTTAAATCGAAGGCAACGCCATCGGGACGTACCATTCGGACGCGACCGGTCCCCTGTCAACTCTAATAAGGAAATTTCTGCTTAATTCTTTCAGGATTGATCGTTACCCATTTTTCCGATTTCTCTTTAAATCGGAGGCAATGCCATCGGGACGTACCATTCGGACGCGACCGGTCCCCTGACAACTCTAATAGGAAATTTCTGCTTAATTCTTTCAGGATTGATCGTTACCCATTTTTCCGATTTCTCTTTAAATCAGAGGCAACGCCATCGGGACGTACCATTCGGACGCGACCGGTCCCCTGTCAACTCTAATAGGAAATTTCTGCTTAATTCTTTCAGGATTGATCGTTACCCATTTTTCCGATTTCTTTGTAAATCGCAAGTAACGCCATCGGGACGTACCATTCGGACGCGACCGGTTGCCTTTCCACCCTTATCGGAAATTTCAGAGAAATTATCTTCAGGATTGATGGTTTACCCATCTCTCCGATTTTATTTTTATTTTTTTTCTTCTCTCTTCTCTCTCTCTTTGGATCTAGGGGGAATTGATTTCCTCGAGAATCGAAACCGCGCGGGAGATTGATTCTTCCCGATTGTTTTTCGATGACTCGGAAGCATCGGGGCAAGCCGCGTAAGCGCCCTGGAAGGAACTTCCGGATTCAAGCGCACCTCGCCGCCGAGGCTCTTCGTCGGGCCACAGAAGAAATTCGAATCCCCGCACCCGCACCGGATATCCACGCACCAACACACTCCACTACTGCGGCCCCTTTAGCTGGTTCGCACGAAGTCCCCGCACTCCTGCCGTCCTTCGCTCCTCTCTCACCGCCCCGTAGGCGACCGAGTGCCCGCATCCACGTGGTGGCACTATTGTTTTCACCAAACCGCCCTCTACCTACTCCGACTGAACTAGAAGAATCGCTCACAACTCCTTCTACCGAGGATTGTGTATTCATCCCTACCGGTAGTTCACCGGAAAGCTTCTCGCCGTCCCTTTATATCAAGGGCGATAAAGCCCGACACCACCTTTTCTCACCCTAGGTTACCAGGCTACCGCCCTGTTACCCAAAGGGGATATTCGTCTCACTACCCCCCCCCTTCACTACTTCTCACTACCCCCCCCCCCCCATCATTGCTTCTCTCCCCAGCTACGACCTGGGAAGATAACACATATAAATAATAATAATCAAAATTAAAAAAATTGCATTTAATGTTAACTGTAAATATTTATGAAAATATCAGAAAAATGTTTATCTTGAATTAAAAAAAGCGTTTCTTTAACATAATTTCTTTATTCAATCAAAAGGAACTTCCAAATAAAGAAAATCATCTCAAATTAAAGAAAAATCTCTATTTGAACAAAAAACCATTTCTTTGAACTAAAGAAATGTCTTTGAATCAAATAGGGCCGTCGTTACGGGTATCGAAATTTTTGCCGATTGTGCATAGTTAAATTTTTTGTTTGTAAACTTTTTAATGTTTGACAGTAATCTTTGATACAACTCTTTTTTGATAGCATACAAAATTTTTAACACTATTCACATAAATTATAAGATGTAAAGTTAGATATATGCATATTTTATAGCTATTCCAGCTGTAAGCTATAGTCATTAGATTGAAAAACATCGAAATATACCTATAATTAAGTATATATAATTATTTGCGAGTTTACAGGTGGGCTATAGTTATTCATTAAGATAAGGAGTGTCAAAATAGCTTGAATATAAAAAAGCTCTATTTTCCAAGATACAAAAGACCGATTTTATATATGAAATCGGGCAGTCTGGCCCTGGTGATGTTACGGAATTATTTGAAGCTCGAATCTATTGTTTCCCAAGGCAAAATATAAGACACGTATTGTATAACCACTGACTTTGTAGCTAAAAAACCCAAGTCTTTTGTTGAAAATGCAACATCATTTGACTTTAAATCTTAGGAATATGGTACCTACATTAATGTTATTTAAGGGCATGCTCTTCGGTGATCACGTGACCAAACCAGTCCTCGGTTATGAAATTTTTTTTTGGTGCTCACCATGTCCAAACGCAATGATATATCGCTCTCAAAATTTGGAATATAGGAAATGAGACAATAAATTGCGTTTGTATATTAAGTTTGAGTAATAATTTTGAAACAAATTATTCATGTAAAAAATAAATGTGTAATATTATTTTCATTTTTTTTGGTGCTCACTACGTCCACAGGGATTGAGATATCGTGTTTAGAATTTGAGCGATTAAATAAAAAGCACTAAAGAACGTTTGTATACATCAATATGTTTATAATTTCAAAGAAATTTTATTTATAAATTAATAAAATAGGATATTACCACTCGAGTCGAGCACTTTGCAGGTAATATTTGGTTTGATGCATTTCAGATTTTTTGATTCGCGTATGTTAATAACTGACACAAATTTTGGACTAAATCGTCTAAACATTTTAAAAAATCAATATAAATAATAACATTTGCACATTTGTTGCAAATCAAAAAATAAGTATCTGCACACACGTAACCTGTCATTATTTTTGGAGCATTTTTAGCAATTTCTATCGGAGAAAAAAAGAAGTCCATGGTTATGAAATTTTTTTTGGTGTTCACCATGTCCAAACGCAATGATATATCGCTCTCAAATTTTGGAATATAGGAAATGAGACAATAAATTGCGTTTGTATATTTAGTTTCAGTAATAATTTTGAAAAAAATTATCCATGTAAAAAATAATTTGTAAAATTTCATAACCGAGCTTGGTCATGTGATCTCTACTTTACCGACGTTGAAAGTTTATTTTTTTCTCCGCTAGAAATTACTAAAAATGCTCTAAAAATAATGACAAGTTACGTGTGTGCAGATACTTATTTTTTGATTTGCAACAAATGTGCAAATGTTATTATTTATATTGATTTTTTAAAATGTTTAGACGATTTAGTCAAAAGTTTGTGTCAGTTATCAACATACGCGAATCAAAAAATCTGAAATGCATCAAACCAAACATTACCTGCAAAGTGCTCGACTCGAGTGGTAATATCCTATTTTATTAATTTATAAATAAAATTTCTTTGAAATTATAAACATATTGATGTATACAAACGTTCTTTAGTGCTTTTTATTTAATCGCTCAAATTCTAAACACGATATCTCAATCCCTGTGTACGTAGTGAGCACCAAAAAAAATGAAAATAATATTACACATTTATTTTTTACATGAATAATTTTTTTCAAAATTATTACTCAAACTAAATATACAAACGCAATTTATTGTCCCATTTCCTATATTCCAAATTTTGAGAGCGATATATCATTGCGTTTGGACATGGTGAACACCAAAAAAAATTTTCATAACCGAGGACTGGTTTGGTCACGTGGTCATTATAAAGCATGCCCTTAAAAGAATTTATTTTTCTTTACTTTCTCATCACTTGAGAATGAGAAAGTATTAGAATCGTCCGAAATTTCACACGTTAGTTTTTCAATGGAATTCCACTTTTTGATACCCTTGAACGGTTATGGTTTCATCCACCGAAAATTCTGTGCAAAAATCGAAAATTCTAATTTTAAGCCAAACGACGACAAATACGTAAAAAGGTTTGGAGGAATAATTATAGCTTTTTAAAAGACCTATAATTTTTTCATGGACCATTTTTAAATAAGACTTGATATTTTAGTTTAATTTATCGAAAATACTATGCAAAAAATACAAAAATCAAATTTTGAGCCAAACTACGTGAGATACGAAAAACATTTCCACTGGGTAATTGCAGCTTTTGAAAAGGCCTTCAAACATTTTTTAGATGATTTTTGGGTAGAACTTGTCATTTTAGTTTTATTTAGCGAAAATACAATGCAAAACATCAAAAATTCCATTTTTGAGTCAAACGACGCGAAATATGGGTAAAAGTTTTTGAAGGAATTACAGCTTTTAAAAATGTCTACAACATTTCTTTGAACCATTTTGCTACAGAACTTTTCGTTTTTAATTTATTTATCGAAATTTATATGCAAAAATCGAAAATTCCATTATTACGCCAAAAGACGCGAGATGCGTGAAAAGTCTAAATAAAGGGGGAGTATGTGTGTTATTCATCAAAAACGCTATGAAAAAAATCCTATTTTTAGCATAAAATCGCGAGATAGGGAAGGTAGTCTGAAGAAAGGATTGCTGCTTTTTATTGAAGGTGGCTCAGAAAATAAATATACATTAAAAAATTTCTGTCGAAAATCGAGCGCAATGCGCCAGCGTCGCGATGGGAATGTGCACCTCAAAGCCTACAGAGCTTTGAGCAATTTAATCTTTAACTATACTCAATTCCGTAGAAAATTCAGAGTATGCAGATGCATAAAAAAACTGCGATCTATAAAAGAGATGTTTTTGCTAAAGTTTCATTTAAGCATTCCGAATACAAAGAATGAATATCCGAGCGAGAAGCGCGACGTAACTCAATTTCGAGCGCAAAGCGCGAGCTCCAACATCCGCGCGCCCTAGGCGCGCTCAAACTTGCGAGCGAAGCGCGCGAGTAGGATGTGCCGTGACGTTCTAAAATTTAAAATTTTTTTGAAACTTTATATAACAAAGCAATAAGTATTAAATCATTATTATTATAAATGCTTAAAAGTTATTTGGGAAAAATGTAATTTTTTACCGGGAAGTTATTTTTCCCAAGATATTCGATATACTTGAATTTCCTTGCATTAATTTTTAAGATGAATGTTCTCATTGTTTTAGAAAATGACGAGAATTAGCAAAAGCAAACATTATTTGAATAAAAAAAAATGAAAACACAAATATTACTGTTTTAGAAAATGACGAGAATTAGCAAAAGCAAACATTATTTGAATAAAAAAGTGAAAACACAAATATTTTCGCTGAGCCCAGATACTTAGTTTTAATTCTAATACATTTTATATAAATTTAAAAATATTTTCTATTGAAATAGTTTAGTTTAGGCCACACGTCTTTTACTTTAAAAATTAAAAACTTTTTCATAACGAAAACTGAAGTGGAAATCTTCACAAACACTTGATTGAACATTTAACAAATTTGTTAATTAAAAAAATGAAAATTTCCAATTAATATTTTCACGCCCATATCTCTAATGATGATGGTTTAAACTTTAAAGTTTAAAAGGATTCCAGTTTCCAAGGCATTATATCATAACTAGTTCGACCTGATTCTGGAATCGAGTACGAACCTCCTAATATCCATCCTACAGTACAGTCCGTATACCTGGTTATACCCAATAAATTTTGAGATTTTTCTCCTTTTCTGGCCTATTACTCTATTCTCTATTGGAGTCTATTGTCAGAAAACTCGAAGAGTAGAATGAGTGGCTAGGTAGGGGTGAGCCGAAAATAACGAAAATAAGAATGGCGTATTATTACCAGTTATTATGAAACTTTAAAATATATCGAAAAATAATCTAGAAAAGTTTAAAGACTTTTTTTTATTTCACAGGATCTTACAGAATATTAGGAAAAATTTGACTTTTAGAAGTTTGGAGGAAATTAAAAAATATTTTATACATTTTCGGAAATCTTTTCAAGTTTAAAAATATTTTTAATATCTCAAAAACTTTTAAAATTGGAAGTGTCTACGTGTACCGAAATTTCGGTGCAAATAGCCCCTTTTCCAGCTCCCCCTATTCGTACCGAAAAAATCCGGCTACTTGTACCGAAATTTCGGTACACGTATAGCCACGGCCTTTAAAATTCGCAAATATCTTTTGAAATTATATTAGTTTATCCCAAAATTTTTTTTAATGTTGAAAAATTGCCTTAAAATCTTCCAGATTCTTTTTTGACAATTTTGGAAATGTTTTTTAGTTTTTCTTAGAATTCGTTTTTGAAAATAAAAAATAATTTCAAATTTCCCAATGAATCGTAAGAACAGATTGGTATTCTCTTAAAACCCTTCAAAATTCAAAAAAAGCTTATACATTTTTTTCTAAGTCTTAAAAAATTTACATTTTCTTAAAACATTGTTGAAATGTTCTCAAATTTTTAATTATTTTGAAATCTTTTCGAAACCTTGAAACCTTCCAGGTAAAATCTTTTTAAATGTTTTGAAATCTTTTTGAATATTCTCTTAAAATAAATTTCTCATTAAAAAAATCATTTTCAATTTTCCCATAAATCTTAAGAAAACTAATGTACCTGAAGTTCCGAACGTTCAAACGAACGAAATATTTTTCCTCATTTCTATTCTACCCATAAATATTATTCCAACTGCAATTTAAAATATGCTTTATAATTCTGTTTCAATAATAAATTATTTCCAATATTAATGATTAAACATTGTAGCACTTTTTCTGGGTTACAAAGTCATCAGTAAAAAATTTCGTTCATTTGAACGTTCAGAACTTCAAGCACATAGAAAACTATTTTTATTTACATGAATTTCAAACCAAATGGTTGCATTTGTAACTAAAAAAGAGAGATTTTCAACCTAAAATGAATAGTTAAATTTTCAGTTAAAAAATTATTCTCAACAATATAGTTAAATCTTTGAACAACAAAATAAATGTTTAACAAATTAGTTCAACTTTCAACTAAGTAGTTGAATTTCCAACCAAAAAAGATGAATTCTCAATGAAATTTTTAAAAGACAAATTTTCAACTAAAAACGGTCAATTTTAAACTAAAAATAGAACAGATAAATTGACAGTTGAAAAAATTAATTAAAAATTCAGTAAGGATTGTTTGTTTAAACAATTCATGAATATAAAAAATAAAAATTATATTTTTGACAATCGCTAGTTGTTTTGGAAAATTATTCCACTGGAGAAAGAATTTTCGAATTATGTCTTAATATTTTGTCAATCTAAAGCTTGAAGCAACTAAAAGTTAATAATTTGAGTTCGAAAGTGTTTAAAATTAAAAAAATGTGTATTGGACTTAAAAATGGTGAAAAATTCCAATCAATACCCAGATAGCACAAAAAATTCGTTGAATATTTCCTGAAACTTGCAGTTCAAGGCTCGTAATATTGCACTGAGAGGTTAGGGCAAGGTTCGTGGAGCCACCAAAATGTCCGCTTGTCAGCCCTGCTAGAAATTTCTGATAGAACTTTCTTTCCGAAGCTTTCCACATCTTTCAGATCCTTTCAGAAATCTGCATCCGAAATTCTATCCGAAACCGTCCCATCATTTTCTTTCAGATTCTTTCAGAATTTATCAGAAAGTGTCCCAGCAGAGTCTTTCAGTTTTTTTCCGATCATTTCCGAAACTGTCCCACGCGGCATTTTTTCAGTTTCTATCAGATTTTATCAGAAAATTAAATTACGTAATATTGTTTAATAATTATTTTTTAATAGTGTTTTATATGTAATTATTGGTTAATTATAAATAAACATTAAAAATTAGAATATATGAAAGGAATAAAAAGTTATTAATTTATTATTTTATCTAAGTAAATAATTCAATTAATTAAATAATGTTTTCAGAAATATAACTATTGAATAATTTTGATTGGAAATTATTGAAAAAATTGTGGATAAGAGAAATGAATGTTTAAACATTGTTTAAATAATTATTTCGTTTTTGCAAATACAAATTATGACAATCTCGCGATAACCAATAAAATTATATCGTACATTTCATATGTATACATATATGTGGCAGATCGCCGTTGTTTCTTTCAATATATTTTTAAAAGACTTGCATGTTGGTGGCGGAAGTGAGAACGTGTTTAGTGACAGGTGGAGAGAGAATTTTACGGAATTTGTGTGGAAGGTGTGAGTGGAGTGTGAGGGTGGAAGCCGAGGAGGTGAGTAGGGTTGTGTGGGGTGAATTGGGGGGATAAAAAGTGAGTTTCAGCGTGGGTGGAAGGTGGTATCTAGCTAGATAGGGAAAGTGAGGTTAGGTTGGCAAGTAATCGGGGGAGTGCGTGGTCAGGAGTCCTGGGCTTTCGAGGGTTCAAGGGTGGTTCTCGAAAAGTTAGGGCATGCTAAGGGAGAGAAAGGGGTGTCTGCAGGGACTGAGGAATTGAAAAAAAAAGGGGGAAAAAAAAAGGAAAATTTGGCGGCGAAACACGCCAACATTTTGCAGAGACATCTGTCGGTTGCGGCAGGTACTGCATGGATAGATCCCATTTACCGGCGGTAGAGCGGGAGGTGGGCAGCGAGAGTACTGGCAGTGCTGGTAGTGAAACCGACGGGGAGGGAATTTTCCACAAGCCACGACGGCCAACAACGCGTCGCCCGGTGTCGAGCGGTGCGTCGGGGAGAGGGAGAAACCGGGACGGTGGCAACGAAGGAAGCGAGAAGGTAAGGGAGAGAGCGTCAAGCGCAAGTGACGGGGAGGATCTCTTGAAAAGGAAGAGAGACAGCCAAGAGGGTCCGGAGAAAAGCGAGGTCGAGAGCCCGTTTAAAAAAAGCGGGATAACACCGAGGTCACCCCCCGAAAAAATGGAGGGGATGTTGGAAAAGGAGGCTCTCGGGATGTTGTTAGGCGAGATCAGGGGGCTGAGGGAGGACGTAAGGGGGACCAAGGAGCAGATGGAAGGTATGAGGGAAGACCTGCGAATCAGAGATGAGAAATGGGAAAAGGAGGTGAAAGAGCTGAGAGAGAGAGTAGATGGGTTAGAGAGGGAAAGAAAAGAAAAAGAAGTTAAAATAAAACAGATGGAAGAGGAGATTAGGGCGTGGAAAGAAAGGACGGAAAAAAGGCTTGAGAAGGTGGAGGGCAGGACGGAAATGGAAATAGGAGTCGGGGGTAGCGGGGGCGAGATTAAAGGTATTTGGGAGAGGGTAGGGAATATGATAGAAGAGAAAGTGGGAGAGCGTAGGAATGAAAAGGAGTAGAGGGCGGATAGGGAAAGGATAAGGGCAATGGAGTTGAGAATGGAGAGAAAGGAGAAGGCAGACAGGAGAAATAATATTGTGATAAGAGGGTTGAAGATGAAGAGCGGGGAAGAAAGGGAGGGCGTGGAAGCGCTGCTACAGAGCATAGGGTGGAATAAAGGCAGGGTAGGGAAAGTTAAGTTGGAGGGGAGAAAGGAGAAAGAAGTGGCGGTTGTGGAGTTGGAGAGCTGGGAAGAAAAATTGGGGGTAATGAGAAATAAAAATAGGATAAAGGATAAGGAAGTTTTCATCGATCACGATTTGACGAGAAAGGAAAGGGATGTACAGAGAATGCTGTACGACAGGGCTAGGAGGGAGAGGAGTGAAGGGAGATCGGCGAAGGTAGGATATCGGAAAATAAAAATAGACGAGAAAATGTGGGTGTGGGACGAGGAGAAAGAGGTGTTGAAGGAAGTGCAGGGGAATTTGTTTCGTAGGAAGTAGGGGGGCGGGGGTAATGCAGGGTAGAGGAGTTGTGAAGGTGCTTTACTGGAACGTAGCAGGGGTAAAGAAGAAGGATGAGGAGTTCTGGAGGTATATCCAGGAATTTGATGTGGTAGGACTGGTAGAGACGTGGGTGTAAAGAAAGGAATGGGATAGAATAGAGCCAAAGCTGCCAAGGGGGTATAGGTGGAGACTCCAGGAGGCGGTCAGAGTGAAGAAGAAAGGAAGGGCTAGTGGGGGAATTATAACGGGGATTAGAGATGGATTAGAGGAAGAAGCTCACGGAGAGGTAGAGGGGGAGGGAGTGCAAATGAGGAAAGTAAAGATAGGAGGGGTAATGTGTAAGATTGTGACAGTGTACAATAAGGATGGGATGGAAAGAATTAAAGAAAGGGTGGAAGACCTGTTAGGTGAAAGAGAAGAGGGTATGGTGGTACTGGGTGGGGACTTTAACGCGAGGATGGGGAGGGAAGGGGGCCTTTACAGGGAAGGGGAGAGCTTCGAAAGGAACTCAAAGGATAGGTTAATAAATAAGGAGGGGGAGATTCTAAGGGACTGGATGGAGGATAGAGGCTGGGCGGTGGCAAATGGTATGGCAACTGGGGACGAAGAGGGAGAGTACACATACGTAGGTAAGGTGGGGGTATCGGTAATAGATTATGTAGTTATGAATATGCAAGGGTGGGAGGAGATGGAGAGATTCGCAGTAGAAGGGAGGGTAGAATCAGACCATCAGCCATTAGGGTTGTGGATAAGGGGTGAGAACGGCGGAAGGCAAGGTGGGGAAGAAGTGTCGACGGGGGAGAGGTTTAGCTGGACGAGGGAGGTGATAGAGAAATATAAGGAGCAGTTAGGGAAGGTACGCTTCGAAGGGGAGACGGTGGAAGAGATATGGGAGGATTTAAAAGAGAAAGTGAAAGGGTGCGTGCAAAAGAAGGTATTCAAAAAGAAGAAGAAAGGAATGGTGAAGCCGTGGTGGGATAGGGAATGTAAAAAGATGAAAAGAAAGGTGAAGAGGAAGTATAAGAAGTGGAAAGAGGGTACTGCGAAAAGGGAGGAGTACGTAGAAATTAGGAAGGGGTTTAGATTGATGTGTAAGAAGAAAGAACAGGAAAAGGAGAAAGAGATGGAGGAGGAGTTAGGAAATGTTAAGACAGAAGGGGACGTCTGGAAGATAATAAATAGGTTTAGGAAGCGTAGAGTAGGGATAAGCGACAAGATAGGGAGTGAGGAGTGGAGGGAGTTTTTTTAAGAATCATTTCAGGGCTCAGATTCAAGGAAGAGAGATGATGGGAGTAGAAGAACGGGGGAGGCAGAGATGGAGGAGTTGAATGACGAGGAGATAGAGAAACAGATAAGGAAGTTAAAAAGGTCAAAATCAGCAGGGCTGGATGGGCTAGAGAACGAAGCATGGCTGTTTAGTACACAGGAGGTTAGGGAGAGGCTGAAGGAGGTAGTGAAGAAAGTATGGAGGGGGGAGGGATTCCCACGAGGGTGGAGAGAAGGATTAATAGTGCCTCTGTATAAGAAAGGAGAGAGGGATAGGCAGGAAAATTAAAGGGGGATTACGCTAATGAATACGGCGTATAGAGTATACGCGATGGTAGTAGCGGAGAGGCTGCGGAAGGATGTCGAGGGGAAAGGAATATTGCCAGAGACGCAGGCGGGCTTTAGGGCAGGTAGGAGTACTATCGACAATATCTACATTCTGCAGCACGTGGTGGATAGAGAATTAGCGAAGAAGTGATCGAGAGTGTACGCGTTTTTTGTGGATCTAAAAGGCGCATTTCCGTCGGTGGATAGGGGGAGGTTGTGGGAGGCGATGCAGGAGAGGGGAGTGGAGAGAGGCCTGATCGAGAGGGTAAGGGAGATATATGAAGAAACCAAAGATAAGGTAAGAGGAGGACAGGGGATTTCGCAGGGATTCTGGATGGATAGGGGGTTAAGACAAGGGTGTCCGCTTAGCCCGACGCTTTTTGCGATTTTAATTGCGGATATGGAAAGTAAGCTGGAGGCCGGAGTGGTAGAAGGAGTCAGGATAGGAGGGGTTAGAATTTGGTCGCTAGCGTATGCAGATGACATAGTGTTGTTGGCAAAAAGCGAGGAGGCCTTAAAGGAAATGATGAAGAGGTTGAGAAGATACCTGGATAAGAACAGGTTAGAACTGAATGCGGAAAAGTCCAAGGTTATGGTTTTCAGAAAAGGAGGTGGAAGGGATAAGGAAGGGGAGTGGAAGTGGAAGGGAAAGGCGGTGCAGGCGGTGAAAGAGTTTGTGTACCTGGGCTTCTTGTTTCGGAGGAATGGCGGAGTGAATGGTCACATAAAAGAGAGAGTGAGGAGGGCAAATGTGGTGATGAGGCAGGTGTGGGGGTTGGGAAAGAAGTTATTCGCAGATGATTTTGGGAGGAGAATGAAATTGTTTGACTCACTAGTGATGAGTGTGCTATTGTATGGAGTAGAGGTGTGGGGGTGGAAGGAAAGCGAAGAGGTAAATAGGATACAGGAGAGGTATGTAAAGTGGACACTGGGGTTGGCAAGGAACACGCCTAATTATATTGTCAGGAGGGAGACGGGGAGAACGAGTGTAGGGATTCTAGCGGGGAGTCGAGCGTGTAAATATGAGGAGAAATTTTTGGAAGAGGGGGGAAGTAAGCTGGTTAGGGAGTGTTGGTGGGAGAAGGAGAACAGGAGAGGGGGTGGGAAGATGGAGGTTGAAAGAGAAAGGTATTTTAGAACGAATGGACTGCATATTGATGAATTGAGAAGGATGCATGAGGAAGGAAGGAAGGTATATGAGTTGGTTAAGAAAAACAGCATGGAGAGAGAGAAGACAGCAGGGGAAGAGAGAATAAGAGAGACAAGGTTTAATGGGAACTACGTGTGGATTATGCCAAGGGCGAGAGCGCAATATTTGTGTGAGAAAGGAGAGAAAGGAAGTCAGGAGCTTATAGCGAGGATGAGATGTGGGTGCATGGAGGGTTTCAATAGGTTCTGGCTCGATAGGGAAAAGAGGATGTGTGAACTATGTGGGAAGGGGGAGGCAAGAGTGGAGCACTGGTTGGAGGAGTGCGTGGAGGTGGAAAGGAGTGGGATAAGCATGGAGGTATTGATGCACGAAAGGGGGGACAAAAGGGCAGTAGCATGGGTGAAGGGAGTATTGGGTAAGATGGAGAAGAAGAGAAGGAAGGAGGAAGAGGAATGGAGAAGGAAAGATTGTAAATAGAGGAGGAAGTAAATATAAGTAATTGTAAATATTGTAAATAGTAGATAAGTATTAGGTATTAGTCGCGGAGGCAGAGTTTGGTAATGCGAGGCAAGCAAGAAAGTAGTGAATGCGAGCGAGGCGAGGCGAAGCGAGGAAGGCAATGCGATAAGAGCGAGCGGCGTTAGATATAAGGTGTGGAAGGATGTTAGTTTTAAGGGTTAGTTGTAAGAAAATTCTGTAAAAAATGGAAGTGTAAGCAAGTCAATTTTTTAAGGCCAGCAGGCTAAAAAATAAACGTTTATCTTCTATATTTTGAAAAAATTATGTTTATTTTTTATACTGGCCTAAAATTTGAAAGCAATACAAAATTGATTATTTAGTTTGAATTCTCAAAATACAAGCCATATTTATCATTTTCAATTTTGTACTGCTTTTAAACTTAAAATCAGTACAAAAAATTCAATTATCGAATGAAAATAATTGCGTACGGAATAAACAGCACGAGTAGGTGCTGCTTCTAGCGTTAAAACTTTGAACGAGACTGTTCACAGCTGCATTGAGAATCCGATGCCGTGAAAAGTTTCGAACTTGATATACCTAGTCTATAGGATAGAAGGAGAAGATCATTCGAGTCCACAGGTCATCGTAGTCCCACAACGCCTATTGTATTACATACAATACTGGTTGTCTCTTTATCCTGAGCTTTATCCTCCTACCCCCCACGTCATAAATTAAGATTTTACTCTGAGGATGAAATACTAAATCAAGACCAGTTTAAACTTTTAAAGGGAATGTAAACTAAAATTTCAATTTACGTGATGCAGGTACATTAGTTCTTACATGAATGTTTTTTGCGCAAATGCTACTAAGAGCCAAAATAATTAAATAAAACTATTATTTTTGTAATCATCTAAAAAATATTATTTTTATGAAACTAAAGCAGTCGGCAAAATGCAAATCCTACATGGAAAAAATAGAATTTTGAAAGTTTACTCTTTACTTTTAGAGAATAATAAAAAATCAGAAATTTCACAAAAAACTATGTGATCAATTCATACTCATTTGAATTGTGCGAAAAACATATTTTTTGGATGCACATTATGGAAAAAGTTGAATATATGTTCTCTGAATTTGAATCAGTATGATTTCACTTATTTTCCGTGAAAAGTGTTACTAAATGCAAATAGTGAACCATTTCTCACTGATTGGAATGTACAGTGTCGAATCTGAAAGTTTATCACCTTGAAGCAAAGCAAAAAGCTGTCATTTTGCTTTTTCGGGCAAAATTTTTGTTGGGATGTTGAGTCTTCATTTTTTTCGCGATTTTGATTTCTTAATTTACGAAAAAATGATATGCATGAAAGTAAAATAATAAGATGTTTCTCTTGTTCAATTTAAAGAAATTTCACGTTCGACATATTAATTTTTTTCAAAAAAACGTGTTTTAACTGAATAAAAAAGAAAATGAATTTTGCACATTTTCTAAAAAATCTAAAGACTCGAAAGCAAGCCAAAATGATTTGTTCGAATTTCGATTTTTACATTCTCATTCATAAGAGTGTGATATGTAATCGTCCAAATTTTCGATCTGTATTTTTTAACAAACCTTCACGTTTCGGCACTCACAGAGTCCGAAAATCATAAAATTTGTCGGTGTCTGACTGACTGTCTGTCTATTTGTATGTATATGTATGTATGTACCTGAATGTTGTAGCCACGCTAACTTTTGACGGATTTGTCCAATCGAGTCAGCCTTTTGATCAAATTTTTCAGGGTCCCAAAATGAAGGTCAAGTTCGTTACCCAGATATTTTCAACAAAAAATTAAATCTCTGGAGCATTTTCAAAATTTGAAAAAAAAAATATTTTTTCCAGTTTCACAAATTGTTGTCTTACTTTCTCACAGGTGGATAAAAGACTTACAAATTATCCTCACGCAATTTTCAATTTTGATAAAAATTAGAAAAGTTATATACTTTTCAAAATTTTGAAAATTTTCAAAAAATAGAAAAAATTATT
>CAKNYM010052814.1:6504-24120 GCA_932195095.1 Andricus curvator
TGTAAAAGTGGCTCAGAAACGGTGGCTTAGAACCCGTCTTGTAAAAGCGGGCCAGAAACCCCCTTACTTATCTACTAGGGCGCACGTTGTTTCCAATGCGGCCCCTTTGGACACATCGCAGCCCAGTGTACGGGGAGAAAAGGCGAATCCAGTAACACCAATCCAGAAAAGCAGCAACATGTGAAGATGGTCCAACACGAGGAAGATAGACCTCTTAGAAAATATAAAGATGTCCACATCAACGAGCTCCAAGTGACTTGTCAGGTAGATCCTGGTAGTGACGCTCACCTCATGGAGTTTGACGTCTATAAACAAATAGGATCACCGATGATGGACGGCACACCAACGGAGTTCTACTGGCTATCTGAAGAGGCTTCTGTGAAAACTCTAGGCAGTTTTTCTTCGACGGTAAGAGTAGACGAGGAGGACTACGAGATGAGATTCCACGTGGTAAGCCTGAACAAATTCAAAGCAATAATTGGCAATCGAGTATTAAAAGACGCGGTTATATTGTTAACAGAAAATTCGACACGTGTAATTAAAAAGCCGGAAGACGCGAATAATTTTATACTTCAAATACAGGTTAGAGATAACTATAAAGAAAATGCTTATGGTCACTTCGCGAAAGATTTGAAAGAAAAGGTTAAATCCTTAGTCGAAAACTACCACCCGAAGGACCGCTTAGAAACTCCAGCAGAAATGAAAATTTTGCTGAAAGACGAGAATCCAGTTAGTTCTAATCCACGACGATTACCAAGAGACGAACAAATTTCTGTTGACGAACAAGTTAGGGAATGGTTGACTGAAAATAGTATAAAACCGAGCTGTTCTGAATATGCCAGCCCCGTAGTTTTTGTACGGCGAAAGGGGGAAGAATCTCGTGTATGTGTAGATTATAGAGCATTAAATAAAAAGATTATAAAAGATGCTGCACTGCCGCAAATAGACGAACAGCTTGATAGATTAGTACACGTGAGGATTTTTAGCACAATCGATTTAAAAAACGCATTTTTTCATGTGAAAATAAACGAAGATAGTCAAAAATACACAGCGTTTGTAACTCCGACAGGACTGTATGCATTTTTAAAAGTACCATTCGGACTGTGCAACGCACCCGCCGTTTTCTAACGATATATCATGTTTATTTTTAAAGATTTAATTCGGGAAGGCATAATGGTAATTTATCTAGACGATATCACTATTCTCGCGATCAACGAAGACGAGGGATTAAAAAACCTACAGCGTGTTTTGGATGTAGCAAGCGTGTACGCATTGCATATAAATTGGAAGAAATACCAACTGTTGAAAACCCGTATAGATTATCTGGGCCATATTGTCGAAAACGGACAGATTCAACCTTCATCAGAAAAGGTTAACGCGATGTTTAATTTTCCCGAACCTAGAAATGCAAAAAAAGTAGAAAGTTTTCTGGGGCTTGCAGGATATTTCAGAAAGATTATAGAAGGATTTACATGGTTAGCAAAGCCGTTACGTGAATGTATAAAAATTACAAATAACTTCTTTTTCCACGACGACCAGCGCAAAGCGTTCATAACACTAAAGGAAGCAATGAGCGAAGCACCCCTACTTTGCTTATTCGACTCAGCGTTAGAGACAGAGGTTCATAACGACGCCTCGATAGACGGGTACGGTGCTATTCTGATACAAAAATGTAACGACGATCTAATGATGCATCCGTGTCAAAATCTCAGCCGTAAAACTTCCGACGCAGAGCGTAGGTACTCCAGTTATCAATTGGAGGTGTTAGCTGTCATGTTTGCTCTGCGAAAGCTTGGGGTTTATCTTTTAGGGATACATTTCAAAATTGTAACCGACTGCTCCGCTTTTAAAATGACTATGGAGAAAAAACAGTTAATTCCACGAGTCGCCAGGTGGGCCATGGAATTACAAGAATTCAATTACACCATTGAACACCGCTCAGGATCGCGAATGCGACATGTTGACGCCCTAAGCCGCAATCCGATTGTTTTAATGATTCGAGACCGAATGCTAGAACGCCTGCGACTAGCACAACAATCTGACGAAAAAGTTAAGCTCATCACCCAGCTTCTTCAAGCCGGCCCTTACGAGGACTATATAATCGAAGCTGAAATGTTATATAAAGAAAAAGATGGCAATAAATTACTTGTCGTTTCAAAGAAGATGCAACGAGAAATTATCGAACGGGCTCATGAATTAGGTCACTTTGCTGCGAACAAAACGAAAGAGCTGCTTGACCGTGAATATTGGATCGACGGAGCGAGAGGAAAAATCGAAACTTACATCCAAAATTGCGTACCATGCATCCTAGGGCAGAAGAAACGTGGTAAAGGGGAGGGCTTTCTGCACCCGATCCCCAAAGGAGAAGTTCCAATGGATACGCTACACATGGATCATGTCGGCCCACTACCCTCAACAAGAAAGGCATATAAACACATCCTTACAATAATCGACGGATTTACAAAGTACGTATGGATTTTTAAAATCCTCCAACAGTCGTTTGGAAACCCACGATCAATCATTGCCGATAGAGGAACAGCCTTCACTTCCAACGAATTCGAAGATTTCTGCAAGGAAGAGCAGATCGAGCACATCCAGACGACCACCGGAGTTCCCAGAGGAAATGGCCAAGTTGAAAGAGTTCACCGAACACTAGAGGAAGTATTCACGAAGCTTGCAATGCAATAACCTTTAAAGTGGTTTAAACACGTCAGCCAGGTCCAACGTGCCCTGAACTCCACCCATCAACGAAGTATTGCCTCTACACCATTCGAAGTGCTTATTGGAGTCCCAATGAGAAAGAAAGAGAACATCTGCTTCCAAGAAATGATCCAGGAGGCTCTACTTCAAGAATTCGACGAGACGAGAGAAGAACTGCGAAAACAAGCAAAGGCACAGATTGGAAAAGTCCAGAAAGAAAACGCGAACAATTACAATAAAAAAAGAAAAAAAGCTTCTAAATATCAAGTAGGCGACCTCGTTGCGATTACCAGAACACAACAAGGACCGGGTTTAAAAATTAAAATTAAAAAATTCGGCCCATGTAAAAATTAATGAAAGTCAAAGGAAAAGAAAGATATGATGTAGAAAAAATATACGAACCAGGCCATAACGACGAAGGACCTGTACACACTTCAAGTTCAGCAGACAACATGACACCGTGGACTGGCTTCGATGAAGACGCATCGTCGGGATCAGACGATAGTAGTCAGAATGGCCGAATGTAGGATAAGTATCAGATAGCGATTAGCGACAATAGACTATAACGTAAGCTAGGTTGCATATTTTTAGAGGTTAGCGTAGGAGTTCAGGGGATGCGACCCCGAGCGGCCTTGCGGGGCCCAAGGAGGACAGTCCGATCACGGCGCTTGACGAAGCACGACCTCTCAATGTAATATTAATGTATCGTTTTGTTCGTAAAATATACGTCTTAAATATCAATTGCTTTGTTTTCCACCCTCACACCCACATTATTGTTGAGTTTTTCTTCATTTATGATGTCAATTGTAAGTCAACTGGCTTGGAAGAAATATTAAATCAATCATCCACATCAATTAATTCAAAATTAAATCCTAATATGAAGGTGAGTCTTTCTACTAAATTTGATTATTTTTAGTTCTAACATGTTTAACTGAAACATTTAACTGTAAAATTTTTAACTTGTTTATATTGAAATTGTACAATCTTAAAGATAACAACCTGAAAATGTATAGAATTCACTTTAAAATTATTTATATATAAAATTATTCACTTATTTTCAAAGTGACAGTCTTTCCTAACCAAAAACTTTTGTAATATAATTATATCTAAATTTCTTTTATAGATTATTTTCACAGTTCTCAACATCATCATCATTAGAATATAAAATTCCATTGAATAAAGCTGCAAAAATAATGAGAATTCCTCTGGATGTTCCATATGACCCAGAGAAGTATGGATTATTGGAGGGAGGTACACCAACCTCATCACCAAAAGGACGTAAACGTCCTACGAGGTGGGGACCTATTTTAAATAATACTATTGAAACAACATCAACTGCCAAACGTCCTTCAAGGTGAGATGTTCCACCAAAACCACCATCGGCCTGATCGCCATCATCAAAACTACAATCTCTCCAAACAAGTGAATCTAAAACGAGTGAATCTGTACCGGGTTGTTCAGAGGATGATGATAATGATGATGCTGATGAGGTTGCAAAAATTGTTGCTTATCCTAACCTCAACATCCCTGCCCCGACTCTTTCTGTACAACCGCAGGCAGCTACTTTTAAAGGTAAATGAAAAGTTAAAACATTAAAAAAGAATAAGAAGAAAGACAGGAAAAAGGATGATTTATTAGAAGAAGGCTCTAATTCCAATCAAAAACCAGCTTATGATCCAGTCCGGGAAGCATTTATACCAACTCCCCAACGAGTGATTAATGTGCAAACCCGTCAGCAGCAGCGCATTCAAAAGAAGATGAAAATTTTGAAGAAGTCTACAATATATATAACCCGATCTAAATATTCCGAAATTAAAGAAAAAATCAGCAGAAATGAGAAAGAATGCTGTCAAAGAATTAAATCGAAAAGTACGGGAAGACGATGATGTCAGAAAAACAGGAAATGAGAAGCGTAGAGAATCCCTGCAAAATGAAAGAGAGAACGCAGAATTAAAGAAGTAGATAACGAAAAGCGTAAGGTACACTTAAAAATTAAAAGAAAAAATCAAGAATTGACCGCAGTGGAAAATGAAAAGCGTAAGAGACGCATACAAAAGGAACGTAGAAAATCGAGAATTTACAGCAGAGGAAAAGGAAAAGCAAAGAGAAGCAAAAAAACTGAAAAGAGGAAGTACGGTAGTCAATGAAACGGAAAAAGGAAAGGACAAACATTTAAAACGCGAACTGAGGCTGCATGACTTATTTCATTTTAGGGAAAATTATATGAAAACTTTGCGCAATAAAATAGATAAAGCATCTGTTGCTAAATTAAATTTTATTAGGAAGCGTAAAGATACAGTAAGCAACGTTTGTGCTTGTTTCGAGAGACTGTGGTTTAACAATTCAGTAGTAAGTTTAACAAGTGCGAAACGTAATTCAAAGTTATCTGAGGAAGATTTTTATGAAAAGATAATTAATGACAAAACTTCTTTAAAGATTTGTATTACGTGTGCTAGAAACATTAAAAAGGGCAAAATACCGGAATTAGCGACTAGAAACGGCCTGAAATTTTCTATCGTACCCGACTGCGTAAAAAAAATCAGATGTAGAAGCTTTTATAGTATCTTCTTTAGGAAAATTTACTCAAATAAGGGCTTTAAAACCACATTCTTCAAACCCACAATTATTATTGAAGTGATGCGTTGTTCACATTCCAGTTGAAATAAATGAGATGGTTGAGGTACTCCCGAAACCATTTAACAAAAGGGACATAGTTAAAATAATATTAAAAAGGCACATTTTGCACAAACCCAAGTACATGAATGAAGTTGTACGACCAGCCTGCATTTTCGAAGCATTAAGTTATTCACTACAGACACCTTTGTATAAAAAATTTAATATAAGTGTAGATAAATCATTCTTTGAGCAGTACGAAAAAAATTATGACGCAAAACTTAATTTTGTAGTAGATCAAGAAGACATAGAAGTGAAAGAAAAAAATATAGACAGCATGAAAGTTTTAGATGATGGAGACGGCAAAATTAGTTATGCAATAGATTCCGACTACGATTCTATTGATGCTGAGAATATTTTTGAGGAAGTTATGCTTATAGATAGAAACGCAGAAAATGCAAAAATGGCCCGAATTATGGCACCTGGGCAAAACCAAACACCAGTTTCTTACAATTCTCCTCAAGCCGATGCATTATGTCACCCAAAAATTTTTGCAGAAGAAGATTTCACAGCAAAAAAATTGTCATACACTAAGCGTATTAAATGTGAAGCTCAAAGGAGCGACAGAAGATCATGCGAAACGGTTAGACTTTTATACATGGCAAAACAAAAATTGGAAAGAGATTTATACGGTCAAGTGAATATGTGTGTGCAAAAAGTCAAGGAAAATGAAAATTTAAAGCTCTGAAGTTTTTGTTGACGATGCAATTAAATACGACACAGGATACAAAGTATTGAAATAAATTTGTTTATTTCCAGCATATTCAAAAGAATTTAAAACAAAAATATTTAGCACGATACGACAGGAAGGAAAGCCAACATTTTTTTTACTTTTTCAGCTGCTCAAAGATGGTGGCGAGAATTGATGCAAATTTTAGCGAAAAATATTGATGGTAAAATACTTACTTTGAATGAAGCTTTAAATTCAGATGATCATACTATTTTGAGTTACTTAGAATCAGAGGGAGGACCGTTTCAAGAATATCGTCTCTTGGATAATATCTATAGAATATAATTTCAATTGAGGGGCTCTCCTCATGCTCACTGCTTATTTTGGCTTAAAAATGGCCCAGACTATAATACTGAATGTCGTGAAAAATGCATTGAATTCATTGATATATTTATTACTTGTGAATATATTCCGGATAATCCGTTTATGGCTGTGCAACGGCACAAGCATACACATACTTGTAATAAGGGAAGGAAAAATAAAATGAAATGTAGATTTGACTTTCCGATTCCTGTTATACCACGAACAATGATCAGGACGTCTAGTGATCAGGCAATTTGAAATTCCCGGTTTTTCCCCGCTTTTTCCCCGTCGAATTCTTTTCGCCGACCAAGTTTTAGTTGTTTTTTGTGATCTAAGTCACAACAAGAAAATTTTTAATTATTTACTTACAATCCTGTTTCCGTCTCACAGGCGGAGTCAAGTATAATCAATCTACATATATTGTACACAACATTTTGTTAAAATCCACCACTTCATATATCTTCTATAACAACGCAAAACTGCAACGAATAATGTCAACATAACCTCTTTTTACTCAAACAACATATACAGGCTCAAAATACCCATCTTTTATATTTGAAAAGGGCAACCGATGTGTTGCCGAAACGTTATGCTTTTTTACTGAGGGATCTCTCAGACTAACATAATAAATTGATTTTGGACCAGTAATCTGCAAAATCTCCATCTTTTTCTCAAATTACTTCACCCTGGTCGACAAAATACCATCTCTTAATTATTGGTACAATTATGTTAAAATTGAATATCAAGCAACATGAATTTGTTATGCACATTCTACATTGTATTGAGTACGGCCGCGGAAACAGCCTGGCGCCATCTGTTGCCTAAAAGCGGCATTTTTTTAGGGATGAATTCCACATGTTTACATGCGATTGAAAATAAATAAATTTATGCTGAAAATAAGAGTTAGCTATCAAATAACGAGAGTATCTGTAGGAAAACTGATAAAATCTCGATTCAGCGAAAAAAACTTTTGCTCGAGTTTATTAAACGGTTTGAGCAGAGTTGAGTTTTGAATTTATCTGTCTATGACAGGTATATCGGATTACAAATATCACATAAAGCACTTCAATATTCTTGTTTTTCGAAAAAGGTATCTGGACAAATTATTGTGTTAATTGGGTAAGTAATATTATATGTAATCGCATATATATACGCTCTATTATTTTTGTAAAAGTAATGCTAGTTGTCAGATTTTGAGGTTAGAAAGTTCAATTATCCCAGAATATTTATGGAGCACTGGAGGCCTACCTTTTTTTTTTACTTAAAATTATTTCTATTGGTCTAGTGGAATATTTATTAACATTGGTTCATTAATTTTCAATTATTTAAACAAATGGAATTTATTTGAATATTTTTTTCGAAATTTTTTAAAATAAAAAATGATTACCATTTCTTTGCTGGAATATTCATCAACATTGGTTAATAAATTTTTAATCAATTCAGAAATATAAGAAAATTATTGTTTCCAAAAATCAGAAGTTTTAATATAAATAGCAGAGATGAAAAACTAACAAATTTTGTGAAAAAATATTGTTGAAACAAATTAAAGGTTGTTGAAAATAAATAATAATTTATTACGTCAACGATTGGAAAATATCTGAAAATAAATTTATGTCACTTAACGATAATACAGTAATATTTGTTATAAAAAAACGAATTTTTGAAAAAAAAAATATTTAAGCAAATGGAATTTGTTTAAACAATTAAAAATTAATCAACCAGTGTTGATCAATATTCCACTGAATAAATAATTATTATTATTATTCTAAAAAATCGAAAAAAAATATTTAAACAAGTTAAATTTGTTCAAATAATAGAAAATGTATTAACCAATGTTGATAAATATTCCACTAGACTAATACAAATAATTTTAATTTAAAAACAATCGAGAATAAACTGCTCAAAAGGCCGACTTCATAAAAAATTGACATTTTTGGTTTTAAGGGTAGTTTTCAGGGTCCCGTGGGGGTGTGTTAGGGGTGCCACACCCATATGGTATCGTTGTCCTCTAAAAAAATTTTTTTGAACTACCCTTATGTACGTAACATTCCCAGTTTTCTCTATTTCAAACATACGGATATTCTAGTGTGAAAATTACACAATTCGTGATAAAAATACCACTGGTATTTTTATGTCCTAAGATTCCTGTGGCACATTTTTATTGTTAAGTCCATAAAGTGATGGTAAATGTTTACAGAAACATTTATCAAGAAGAAAATTTAAGGCAATCCTATATGTAATTTTTTACTGGAGTTTTTCACAGTGAGTGTCCTGTATCTCATTTCTAATTTATTAATATTTTTAACATAAAGAAAAATGTTAGGAAATTTGTAATTATAATTATAGATTGCCCTAATACTTCTCTTTATGTTACAATATATTTTTAAATTAATAAACACCTGTAATTTAACGTCGTATGGGGGAGAACTAACAGACGTTTGATTGATTACGCTGCACTGAATTTTGCTTCTTCTATTCACTTTCAACTCCTGCACCCTCACCACATGAATGACTGCTAAACTTTTTCCGTTATTAAGTGTTTCAGGGTGAAAATCGATTGAATGACTTATAGCTTGAAATTCTGTTTTGATTGAAATATTCATCATCAATCCGCATGTTGACATTCGACCGGTATTTTTTAAGGTTATGTTCGTGACCAACAACGAAACTAGTACGGATTTAGATGGAATGAAAAGATAAATTTTTCACGAAATCTTTTTGCAAGAAAGTTTCCTCTGTTGTTTTGCTTCGTTTTGAAAAATGTTATAACGTTCTTCAAGCAATCATTTATGCATTTATTATATTTAAAAACAATGCATACGTGCTATCTTATGTAAATTTCAAATTTCTAAGCCTAATAAATTATCGGCTTTGGCCGCCGCGGGCGCTGTCTGTCAAATAGTAAATCTTCATTTCTCTAAGGTACCTGGGAACCAGGAGGATGTATTTCATGTTTTATTAAGTGCATCGTGTGGTCAAGCAGCGTATTCCATAGGTGGAGTGACTTTACACTCGGGTTTTAAATTGCCACTCGCTGAAAATTCACGTCCTATGTCAAATTTAAATTCAGACATTGCTAGCTCAATAAGGACAGAATTGTTGAACTTGAAGTTACTTATAATAGACGAAATATCTATGGTCGGGTGAACGATCCTAAGTCGCGTAAATTCCAGGATTTATGAAATTATGCGTATAAATAAACCCTTTCGTGGATATACCGTCTTATATAGTGCTTAGTGAAATAACGAGAGAACCACAGCTGATTGCCATTCCAGATTCGATAGATGCACCGGAAGAGTAAAATCCATATTTTGAAGAGGAGGATCGTCTCCTATACTTATAGAAGAAAATGTCCGTTTAAAAAACGAAAGGGACGTACAGAACAATATAAACTAAGTGAAAATAATTTGTGAACATCGAACTTTATATTTCAAATGGTCCATTATTAAAAATATTGAACCGGTTTCGGGCTTGGCCTGAATGGCCTTGGTGAAATGGCACTGCGAAACTCCGCTGAGCTCGCAGCACCTCTCTCTCCCGTCTCCTTCGGCCCTGCATCATCACCGAAATTCCAGTGTAATATGTTTTTCGACGAGGGTTTAAACTCTGTTGATATTTATAATTGTATCCAATTGTATAATTGTTTCTATAATTGTCACACAAAAAATCCTGCTCATTGTAAGGTCATTATTTTAATTATAAAGATCTAAAAAAAATTAGAAGAAATTCGAGCCATTTTAAAAGATATTCACCTAGAAGATTTCATTCAGAAAAAATTAGAAGGTTTTGGAGAATTTTATTTTTTGTTTTAAAAAACATTTCAAATGATTGTTACGAGCGTTGCCAGGTGCATTTAATCTTAACCCTCAAGCGGGCGCGTTCACGGTATTTTACCGTCCTCGTTTTGAAAACGTGATTAACTACAAGCTACGGGTGCCTAGAAGCGCGGGACGGGTCTGTATTCTCTAGTTACACTATATGGCGCTACGAGGGCGGTCCAAAAAGTACTTAGCCTCACCGCCCGATGGCGCCACTATCGCAAGAGAAATTTACTATCGTGTAGTACATTGTCCTAGACGCCTACTGTCAAAATTTCAGCCGAATCGGACTCGTAGTTTTGCTTTGACCACGTGTGGAAGCTGTCGTGTCCGCGGATTTTAGAAAAATGGAGAAAGAGCAATATCGGTCGGTGAATCGATTCTTGTTTTTGGAAGGGAAATCGCGCAGCGAAATCAAAGAGCGCTTGGATGCTGTGTACGGTGAATCTTCTCCTTCAATGGCGACCGTCAAAAATTGGTTTAACGAGTTTCAACGTGGTCGCACTTCCGTTTTTGATGAGCCACGCCCAGGTGCCCCGAAAACGGCTACCACGGAGGATAACGTGACAACAATCCACGACCTCGTATTGGCAGACCGCCGATTGAAGGTGCGCGAGATAGCTGAGACAGTAGGCATCTCAAAAGACCGCGTGGGTCATATCCTGCATGAAATTTTGGACATGAGAAAGCTGTCGGCGCGATGGGTGCCGCGTTTGCTGACTCCGGACAACAAGCGCAACCGTGAGACCATTTCACAGCAGTGTCGAAATGTGTCGAATTAGGCTACGAACTGCTGCCCCATCCACCGTCTCCAGATTTGGCCCCGTGAGACTTCTTTTCGGTTCCAAACTTGAGAAAGTCACTCGCCGGGCAGTAATTTGAGTCGAATGAGGAGGTTATCACCGCCACGGAGGCCTACTTTTCAGACCTCCAGAAAACGTATTTTTCAGACGGGTTAAAGAAGTTGGAGCATCGCTGGGTCAAGTGTATCGAGCTAAAAGGAGACTATGTTGAGAAATAAATCGCCACTTTTCCCAAATTTTCGTTTTTTTGTAGTTTTATTGTATGTACGAGTAAGAGAAACAATAAACTAAAGTTTTTCAGTGCTTTGCACCATACTATCATCTAAAATAATCACAACTATGTGCTGTCATCAAATCTGTTCTTACCATAATTACCTAGGTACTGTCATCAATTTTTTCCTCATAATTTTTCTCTTCTTTTCTATTTATTATAACACTATCTATCACATCCTTATTATTATTATTATTACATATTATTCATAATAAGAATAACAACATGATAATAATCATGATAACAACAGGCTCTCATTCTTGATCCAGAAGTTCAGAAAACAAATATGTTCCAGAAACATACAAATTCACTATTGGTTTTAACTCTTTCCATGGACAACTTGAGAAATTAACTGGGAGTGGAAACCAATATGCTTGGCACTAAGTTGTCAAATAAATTAGGAACAATGAGCGCTCTCTACATATACACAAACACCCTACCTCATGGTTATGGATCACAAGCTCCAAAGGTGATGGAAACTGTTTCTAGATCATATGACTATAACCTCGAAAACCACAACAAAATAACTGATATAGAAGGATTCAAGATTCAAAGGTTGCAATCGGATAAAGAGGACAGTGATTTTACCTTTGACAAGATACACGGCAACTAACTGCTGAGAAAGTGATAAATCGTATGATGGAAAAGAATGCGGACATACTTACTAAGGGTAGACAAACACTGGATAAAGTTTACACACCAGAGTGTAACTGCTAGTGTAGCCTATAGCCGCATGAACAGATTCCTTAAGAAAAATATAGTGATGGAATCCTTCAATTGTTTAGAATGCAACCAAATGTATGGAGTTGGAACAACTGGAACACAAAACCCTTGTTAAAGAAGAAAAGAGGAAATATAAATACTGTAAAATACCCAAACAAAGAAAAATGGTTTTGACACATATCAAAACGATAAAGACAGCCAAGACTAAAGGAAAAGACAATGTATTTAGGAAAATGCTTGATTTCTTTAGGTCCTTTGCCTCCTATATCAAATACAAGGAAAGAGGGAAAAAAGAAAGGATAGCAATAGCCTCAGCTAACATGATTCTAAGAATGTTCTTGAATATTATAGAAGATTTCAATCTTGAGTTGGGCAGGAATCTTCAAGGATCTACGATTTCCATTGGAGGGGGAGAAAACGAGGCTAAAATAACCGAAGAGTTTAACAGTGCTCATTTAATCGGTGTGAATAATACCCATGGTCTATAAGGAACAGAAGACGCATCCAAGTGGAATGAGTGCTTGCCACCTGAACTGTTTGCTTTATTAATCTTAATGACGTTTAGTGTAGTAGTAAGGGAAAAATTAAAAATTCTAAAACCTAACTGGCATGGAACTCTCTTCTCGCGTAGAGCAGTATCTGGTCTCTTCCTTTTATCTGTAAAAAGGATTCCGATGGTTGAAGGACCAATGGGTTACTTGGAAGAAGTTTACAACCGAATTCCATGGAGCAAAGACAACGCTGACAGATTGAACAAAAAAACAAAGGAAATGTTTGCCAAGGTAGAAGAATATTATGATGATGAAGGTTACCTGTTTTCAAGTTGCGGCATGTTGATGGGCATGATGAACGCCTGTAGCACCACACTTGGCTTGGTTAGTGTTAATTATGGACTAAATATAAACCAGTATTTAGGGAAAATAAGGTCCAGTGATGATTCCACGACATGCTATAAGGGGAGAACACTAGAGGATACAATTGATGCCATCAATACGCATATCAAGGCGCACGGGCCATATCTATCAATTTCAGCAATACCAAACGCTTCTTCTATCCGCTGGGATATGCTGAGTGTACATCATGGTATATCGATTCAGGATTCGTGAGCCAATTCGGGACTGAGGCATTATCCATTAGACTACAAGGGAAGAACCCTCCTGACGATTTCTATGCAGTTGCCAAGGGGACAGCTTTACAAACTCTGACCATAAACCATATAGAAGCTGAGATGAGGATAGCTTTGGGTATAGATGGAGTTAGAAGACTCTGGAAATACATAGGGATCCATACAAGAGACCAGAAGTGACACCAAATGTACTTTTACTTTCAGATGGTGGAGTAAACTTATTGGATTGCACAAATTGTCATTTGGAGGAGACAGCTCTGAGGGAAAGAGAAGTTCGAACAGAACAAGACACCGATTATTTAAAAAGAGTAAGGAATCCAGAAAATCTTTTTAATCCAGATCCTGATACAGAAATCACTTACTCTAAAGAGCTGGGCCGCTTGGTTGCCACTGAGATAGAAACTCCCAGAACCGTTTTATGGGCGTAGGGATGTGACGACCGCATCGCCCAAGAGCTTCGGCTCTTGCAGTCAGCCACGTTGTATTGGACTAACTCCCCAATGCAACGAATTATGCGGTTACGTCACTAGTATCGCGCAGTGCCACCCACAATAGGCCTCTCTCGGATGGAGGCCATGGTTCAGTTGGGAGTGACAATCGGACCGAACCGAGACGACGACCAGGCAATGGCCCCGAAGAAACGAAAGAAAATCGATTTAAATGGTCGGAGCAACTCAGGAGGGACATCCTTTCCTGTTGGCAAAGAAGCTCACCGGCGCGAAGAGGATTCATGCAGAGGTTACATGACCGTTGGGTCAATATGCTCCCGGAATATGCTCATAAAACGCCTCAGTATTTAAGAGATCAGGTATCCATTTTGCGCAAAAACGGATATGAAGCTCTTTATTAGCAAGAAGAAGAGCAACATACTCCAGCGAACATACCACCCGTTCCAGCAAGACCACCCTCGCAGATAGCCGATAATGCCAACATGAGAAGTAGGAGATCCATCCACCAAAAAGTCTTTCTCATGATGGACAAATTAGCTGAACCTGATACTGCTCTCCCCGAAGATTTTAATCTCTGGAATCTGAACTAAGTAGTTTACGAGAAGGCGGTCTCTCTGCTCAGCGACAATAAAAGTAGCATAAAAGATGCATAAAAGAGCTTATACCCTTGTGCCGGACAAGATTTGCCAATACATCTGACAAAAGACAAGTGACTAACAGCTATATCACATGTAAGAGGGGGGTCTTCCAAGGAGACTTTCTAAGTCCGATACTTTTCTGCATCTCCCTCTTGCCTCTATCTATTGTGCTCAGAGGCAAAAGCTCTGGATACCTATGTGGCCCGCCGAATAGAAGAGAATATAAGGTCAACCACCTTTTATACATAGACGACCTTAGACTCTTTGCTTCCTCGAAAGAGGAGCTTAAGATCCTTGTGGAGGCGGTAAATCGGTACTCTAAAGCGATTGGCATGAGCTTTGGACTGGACAAGTGTGCCTGCGTCCACCTACACCAAGGAAGACTAGAAACTGCATCATCCCGTGACGATCAGGATGCTCAACTCATAGGCGGAAATACCATTCAACATCTTGGTAATGGAGAAAGATATCTTGGAATACCGCAAGTGCAAACCCAAAATGTGCGTGTGTTAAAAAAAGGCCCTTGAAGAAAATTATCGTCAAATTCTCAGAAAAAATTGGGCTTCCGATTTATCTGGAAGGAATAAGATCCAGGCGACCATTATGCTGGCCGTTCCTATACTACTCTACACGTTTGGTGCAGTAAAATGGTACGTCATCAATGCTGTGGCGTTTCTTTACCGTGCTGCAGAGAGGGCCCCAGAGGAGCTTGGCCTCCCATTTGATTCCAGCGACACTACACATGGCCTAGCATCACTAACACCTTTGGTGCCCAAAAATCCGAAACAGAGCTGGTCACCATATGGCTGCTAGATACTTGACTGGGTAGCCAAGGGTGGACTACGACAACAAGATCCATGATGACTTCCTGGGACGCCTATCCACCTTCATTCTCAACATGTATCCCAAGTCCTGAATTGTTTGCCTCACTTGTAAAAATGATGCTCTTCTGATGTCAGAATGAAATTACATCTACCGCAGCCCAGTTGGCGAGGGACTCTCTTTGAAAAGATAGCTACTTCTGGGTTATTCTTATTGGCAATAAAACGCATACAAATGGGTGAGGGGCCTATTGGATATCATGACGAAGTATACAACAGGATACTATGGAATAAGAACAACATGAGCAGGCTAAATGAGAAAACTAGAGAGATGTTCTCAAAAGTTTCAGATAATTATGATGAAGAGGGATACTTGTTTTCCAGCTGTGGAATGCTCATAGGAATGATGAACGCTTTCAGCACTACTTTAGGATTAGTTAGCGGAAATTATGGATTGACAGAAAACCAATATGTGAGAAAAATAAGGTCTAGTGATTACTCTACTACTTCCTACGAAGGTCGGACACTTGAAGACACGGTAGATGCAATCAATACTCACATTAAACCCCAAGGTGCTATGTCTGTAATTTTTAGTAATGCTAAAAGCTTCTTTTATCTAATGGGCTACGCAGAATATACTTCTTGGTACATTGACTCAGGGTTTGTAAGCCAGTTTCGTACCCAAGCTGCATCAATAAGACCCCAGGAAAAGAACCGTCCAGATGACTTCTTCGCAATAGCAAAAGGGACGTCCACAGCACTCCAAACCCTGACAATCAATCACATTGGTGCAGAGATGAGAATAGCCTTGGGAATTGATGGTGTGAGAAGATTATGGAAAATTCACAGAGACCCCTTCAGAAGACTGGAGATTACACCCAAAATGTTAGTGCTTGCCGATGGAGGTGTGAATTTGAGGGACTCCACTAACTATCATCTGGAAGAAACCGTTCTTAGGGAGGGAGAAAGAGAGAGAGAGAAGCAATTACGGAAAATGACAGGAATTATTTAAAAAGAATTCGTTATCCGGAGAATCCATTTAATCCTGACCCAGACACTGAAATCACTTATTCAAAGGAATTAGGTCGATTAGTGGCTACTGAGATTGAGACACCAAGGACTGTATTTTATTTTATGGAAAGATCAAACCGAACTGTAAATAATTCACTTAAGAGGGAGATGTTGGATCAGGAAAGACTAAACTTCGAAGCCACCAAGATTATGCACTCTGTAATACCAACTACGTATATCATGTATCCCATTGAATCAACTAAGATGTCCAAACATATACTTCCTTCTTTAGCACTCCAGAAATCCGATTTGAATTTAACATCTGAAGAAGAGGAGCTTTATCAGCAGGCTGTAAATAGATTACTGGGTCTTTTTTTCGAAAACTCTATTTTGTCCTGAAAAGTGTACGCTCTACCTGGTCTGGCAAACTGTTTCTTTTATAATAGATGGAATTTGATGAAATGATATTCTATGGTCCCTTCCGTTCATCTTTGCACAACCCATAACCATTTTTGTTAACTAAAAGAATTAATTGAACTTCGAAAAGTACATTACATGCGAATTAATGCATAAAACACACGTACTATCCCCGGGCCATTCGGACACTTTTAAATTTTATGGCTTGGAAATACTCCATAGGCATCGGGTGTTCTCTGTCTCTATATAACTCACTACTGCACATTGCAGCTACGAGGCGATGTCTTTGGACCGGCAATAACCTACCTTCCAATTCCTTTCTCTCTCTTTCTAACTCTCTAACCATCCTACCCTCACGTGTTTTGACAGGCCAACACATGCCTAGACACGACAAAAAAAAAGCCAAGTGCTTCGTTCAGCCTACTAACATAGTCTATAGACACACGAAATAATTAATAATAATTATACGTTGGTGATTAATCAATAATTACCCATATTAATGATTGATTAATTGTATCAATTGTATCGGAATAATGATTGGTAGAAATTAAAATTACTGTCGAGTGTAATAAATATCAAAATCATATTCTGGTTGAAAACCTCGAACCTGTGATCATATTTTTTGATCACAAATAAGATTTAGTCACCGTATGCATAACAGACTGTAGGCTCCCAGAACCCAATTATGAATCCCATGATATCCCTTCCACTCCTACTCAAGATCTTCCTTACATTGCAAAAATCCCAATTACCCCTCTTATTCACGGAAGAGTTACATCTCGTCAAAATCGTCAGTGCAGACACTCGAGCAACCTAGTACCAACCAGAACTACTCCGGTAAAAAGGCAACACCCCTGTCTTGCCCGTCAGCGGTCGGAACACTCGATTTACTTTTTCAAAACTAGTCGAAATTTGGTAAGTCCACTATACCTCCTATCCTCGCTCAAGAACTATTAGTGTAGCCAGTAACGGAAGTGAATGGCCTACATAGGCGCAAATGGACCTAGTATAGGAAAAAGGTTAAATTCGGTAGTTCGGACGTCAAATAAAATTAATCTTCCCGCCGACGGAAGGCAGGACTGAATTAGGCCTGTGAAAAAACAAAATTTCAAAAATTAAGTCTTTAATAGATA